>JAODGE020005169.1:0-17274 GCA_027574965.2 Ecitophya simulans
ATATTCGATAGCATTTGTCCTACCGAGGTAACGTTTAGGCGTTGATACCTCGGTAGGGCAGTGTCGGCTGACAATCGAAGGCATCAACATTAAAAAATAGTTAGTCATTAGCTAAAGAGCTGTTGCTAGCAAAACGTGTTGCTAATAGCTTACGAGAGCGTCGAAACATACTCCTCCCAATGCGCACGTTTGCTCTGCACGATGCAGCACTTTGCCAAGGCCCTGCATTTCTTATTCTCAACGAATTTATATAAGTGTCTTTGTTTAGCAATGGCATTGTTGCAATCTTTATCCCACCACGGTACGGATCATCGCGGCTGTCGGCCGTCATTTTTAGAATACTACGACGGGCCGCTCAAAAAACGAAAAGCGCCGACAGACTCATTCGCATCGGGCAAAAATGTTGAAATCTTGAAGAACTCCTGGAACAAGTCCCAATCGGCCTTATTGAGATTCTAATTTGCGGTACCGTTTTAGTGGTAAAAACACTAACTCCAAATCTCTTCCCCACGCATTTCTCCTCGACGACCCCCACATACACAAGTGGGCGTTGAAATCACCAAAAAGCAGCCACGGTTCAAGAAGCTTTGAGATTAGTGCGTCCAGGTCGGCTGAATTATAGAGGCGACCAAGAGGAAGATAGATGGAGCAGACAGTGATATTTAGTGGAAGCGCCAAACAAATTGCTACTGCCTGCAGCGGTGTTTGGGGGGGTACAGCAATAGCCGTACAATCTTTTCGAAGCAATAGGGCAACCCCGCCTTTGGCTCGTAGGTCCCGTACATCCTGCCGGGAACAATGGTACTTGCGGAGACTAAAGTTTCGAGACTATTCAATGTATCTCCTAAAGGGCAACACAAACAGAAAAAACTTCCTCAAAAGAAACTGGAAATGTGATAATTTTGCAACTACTCCATTACAGTTCCACTGAAATGTTTTTCATAAAATTAAGAACATTTGGACGCAACCACGCGCTACGTACATTCGCTGCGATCTGTTATACCGAGTACAGAGAAAACTGAGAGAAGAAGATAGGCAATGAAAACCTAAACTTACATTAGACAACAAGACTGAAATATCGGTGAAAATCTCCGATTGCCACCGGAAAATCTCTGACAATTATGCGTTAAACGATGGACATAACTCACTCACAACTATACCCAGAACACAGGTACCAGAACACTATTTCTACACGATGAAACTATATTACACCGGACAAGCACTCGCGACACGTCCGCACGCTAGCACGGCCGGCCGGCCAGCGAGTGGGCGGTATTTTAAATTCTATTTCTTTACTTGGTGTACTTGTCACTTGGTTTGCTTGATATATCATTTAGGAATGGAAATTTCATAACGCGTGAGTACAAGTTGATTTATTAATGCATAATTCAGAAAAAAGTAAATAACTTAGCGCCATATACAGTTTACTTGGTTGCAACCTTAATTAAAGCAGTAAAAAAAGAGATATTTCTCGGTTGTAACAGGAAAATCCTGCAGCCAGAAAAAAGGACAATCAAGCGACATCGGCGCGCTCTGACAAGCCGAAGGACGATCCGGCTTCGCGATCCAATTATACGACTTAATTAGTAGAGATTCTTATCGTCGCTCGACAACCGCTACCGGTGACGGCGCGCGCGTCGCGACCGAAGTCGACGCGATCCTTCCGAAGCGACGACAACGTTCGACTGCGCGCGATGACGGCGAAACTGCGCGAGTACCTGTGACGGGTCGGGCGGTGGCACGCGTATCGCAACCCGTAGTGTGAACGCGTGGCGCGCCTCAAGCGCCGGTGGTGCGGCGTGTGGGAAGCGGACGACGTCGTCGGCGAAGGGTACGCGCACTTCTTCAAGCGCAAGACGCGCGCCGAGCTCGTGCGCCTGTCGGCGGCCGTGATGGACATCGAGTTCTCGTACGCGGCGGAGACGGCGTTTGTCTCGCCGACGCTGGTGAAGATCGACGTGCGCAAACGCATGACACCGTTGAGGAATCTTGTCGCAGGCCTGCTGCTCGTCCCCAACGGCGAGGACGTCGGCTATGCGCTGGGCGATCCGCATCGCAAGGCGTCGTCGGCGGCGGAAAACGGTCATCCTTGGGGCGTGTTCTTCACGATCCTAGGCACGGTTCTGCTGGACTTCGACGCCGACGCAAGCCAGAGCCCCGCGCGGACCTACCTCTTGGACGTCACCGTCGAAGGTAACTTCTAGCGGCAGAGAATGCCGACAGAGACAACCACGCGACAGATTAATCTTACGCAGGTGATTTTAAACAAAATCAAATCAAATGTTTTAGCTTTCAAACTTGAATAAATTTGTTATTCATTTTTAGTCACTTGAAAGTTCGATAAGCATCAGAAAAAAAATTGGGAGAGGGAAATAGAAGCAGAAGTAATTAAAGCACCCCGTTAAAAAGTAATTTCGAAAAAATTAAAGGATATACAATAAAATAATAATCATTGTTATTGTATAGTTGCAGGCATCCATCAATAAATAGCTAAGAACGTTTATAGTAAGCATAGGCAATAATTCATACGTATTAAAACTCATCTATTAATATCCAACAAATTCCCCCTAATATTGTTATCGTAGGCAACTCAAAATACGTAGTTTCAATATCACGTGTCGCTCGACATTACAGAAGTGAGTGGGGATTTGACGTATTAGAACGTTCTAGAACTTGCAAAACATTCAGTGCGGGTACTGAAAACCTTCTCTCGCCATTTTTTTTGTTTGGAAACTAAGAACTTGTCGATACAAGTGCTCTTATTCTGTCTTCCAAAATTGGTATGTACACCAAAAATATTGTATCTTTTTGTAGGTATCCTGCGGACATGTGTCCGCGCAGTTTTCACGCTCGTCACGATCATCTTCGTCGCGTGCGTGTCGCTGACGCAGACGAGCTTCGTGGAAATCTCGCTGCAGCTATTGGAAAGCTATCAACGGGGCAATTTGCATACGAACGGCGGCGGCGCTGGCTACGGCAACCCTGAACCAACGATGGCGGAAAACAATTAGGTTTCTGGGCATTATGGGTGGGCATAATGAAAATGGCGCGTGCATCCTAACCTCTTTCTAGTAACCTACAAAGGTTTTTCAGCGCCAAGCGCGGGTACGTGGGCGGCTTGCTGGCCTACGCTGCGAAAATGGGCCTCATGGCGCCGACCAAGCACAAGGTCGGCGTGATCGTCTTCAGCTGGACGGCCGGCGTGATGTACGCGACGCTGTTCACGATGTCGTACCTGCTCGTGGCGCACGACCACACCACGGGGACGGTGACTGTCCGACGGTCGCCACGGTACACGCGTCCCGTGCAAGTTTTTTCGAACGTTTCAGTTCGAGCTGGACGACGCGGGCGTCGTCGCGGACACGTGCGCGGCCTCGGCACGGACGTCATCATCGTCTCTAGCATGGTCTTCCTCGCTGTAGATGGGAGCAATCGTCGTGGCGGCCGGCACGACGACGGCCGTTGCGACCGTCGCCAGCGCGTTCGCGTTCTGCAGCGCGATGAACGCCACGCAAGTCATGTACTTGAATCTGTACGCGCACAGCGCCAACCCGATTGTCCACATCGCAACGTCCACGTCCGTTATGAATATTAATGTCGCGCGTGTCATGAACGTGGCGCGTCGTACCTTCCACGACCTCGTCGTCGACGTCCGAGTCCGGCTGGCGCACTTCGATGAGCACGTCGCTGCCGGCCCACGAGACGTTTGTCGCATGCTTCTTCTTCGTCGCAAACATGGTGGACGCGTGTCAATCCAATCTGAACTGATGGGACGGAGCGATCGCTTTTCGCGATCATTGACAATCGATCCGCTGCCAAGCGGCGCATTCCTTCGGAACCGACGCGTGTGCTTTATATATACTGCACGCGCGTGTCTGCGTTCTAAACAACGTCTAACGAGTATCGTAAACATTAATTGGACGGCTGTAATGAAGGTAAACGGAACCTACTCGGGATGCGTTTTGTAGACCACCTGACCGACGTCTATGGCGTCAGCGTACCGCTTGCACTTCATCAGGTGGTTCGCCAGCCGGTAGCCGACGCTCGGGCTGTTCTTCCACCCGTGCTTCCACGCCGCCTCATAGTGCAGTGCTGCGTCGCGATGTTTCTGCTCCTTTTCGACGATGAAGTCGGCAAACTCGTACGCCATGCTCGACGCCCTGTTGTACTGCAGCACCTTCTTGAAGAGGTCGTGACCGCCTTGACCACCCGTTTCAGCTGGGTCTTCGCGCGCTGCGACTGCTTCAGCAACGCGTAGGCCGTGGCGACGCCCAGCACCGGGTCGACCCGCGGTCCTCCAGCAAGGCCATGTCGACGCAGTCGTCAACGGCGCGCTCGACGTTGTGCTTCTCCTTCGACAAGGGCAGAATGAAGTTCTGCAGCAGGCGGCAATTATGCGTCGACTCACCGAAGCTCACCTGCTTCAGTTCTCTGAGGAGACGTTCGGCAGCGGACAGATACTACCGGTAGTCGTAGTCGTCCGTGTCGGCGTTGAACTAATCGCCAAACATGTCGTTGTCGCCCGGATTCGGGGAAATCTCGATCATGTTGGCGATCGCGTCGGCGTCCTGCCGCGCCTGGCTGAAGTTGCACAGCGCCGCGTTCAAGTTGCCGGCGTGCCATTAATGCAGCACCGTGCAGTCGAACAAGCCCGGCTCGCGCTGCCCGCGTCGGCGAGGTTGCCGGTGCGGCGAAGGACTTCAGTCAGCCGGGTGAGCGCCGCCCAGTTCATCGGTTGCCTGTTGAGGAGCTGCATGAAGTGGAACACCGCCATGTCGAAGTCGACCTTGTGGAAGGAGATGTTCGGCGCGACGGCGAGCGTGTCCTTGTAGTAGTTGATCGCCTCATTGTCGTCGCGCGTGTTGACGGCCATTTTGGCCAGCTTCACGTTGAAGCTCACGAGGAGGTCGAGCTCCTCGTTGGGCACCACTGCAAAACGAAGGAACATTGTGTACGAAGCGCATCGTCTTCGACGCACTTGCTTGTTCCACCAACAGGATCTTCCTCACACGACTCTGATTATTTTGCCCCGCGTCCGTGTCCGCCTTAATCTGCCCGCTTCTGTCCAACACCTCGGCCAACAGCTTGTAAACCTTGCTCCTGTGCCGCAGCGCGATCAAGTCGTCGTTCTGACTCGCGCCGTTGTCCTGCTCGATCTCCGACGTCAGCAACGCCTCGGACTTCTCGTACTCCTACAGCTCCATGTGCAGTTCGGCGAGCTGCAGCTTCAAGTCGGGGCCAGTTGCGCCGATCGACTCCCGGTAGTACTTCACCGCCTTCCTGTAGTTGTGCGTGTCAATCAGCGGGTCGCCGTACGTCTCCAGCGCCCTGTCCGGCTCCAAGACGGTCATTGACGCGTCGCCGAGGAACATAGCTTTCGGGCTCGTGCTGTACTGGACCAACTCGCAGTAGCAGTCTGAATGCCGCCGGAGGATCTCGGCGAGCTTCGTGCGCGCCGTCAGATAGTGCGCTTCTTTCGGCGCAAGCTGCGACAGCTCGTCGACCGCCTGAACGTCGTCGCCGTCGGCGGCGAGGATGGCGAAGCACACCGTCTCCCGCTTGCACTCGAACTCGTCGACGGCGTCCGCCATCAGCTTGCCGGCTTCATGTCGTTTGTTGGCGGCGCGATGCGCGTTGAAACGAATCGCGGACTGTTGCGGTCTGGTCGCGGACATCAAATTCAGGGCGGCGTTGAACGCCCTCCGCGGCGCGATCCCACTGGCCCTTGCCGAGGTGGATCTGCGCCATCAGCAGGTGCGCGTCGCTGCTGCTGTTGTCCAACGCGGCGACGCGACGCGTCCCAAGCGGCGAGCACCTCGGCGTAGGTCGTCCGGGCGCGTTTGTGCGCGTAGAGAAGGGCGATCGTGCTCGCCAGTCGGACGTCGCTGTCGCCGCGCAGCGCCTCCAGCTCGCGCGCACATTCGCTGAAGCGGTCGTTCAGGTGCAGGGCGAGGACATGGCACAGATTGAGGTGCGTCTCGTCGACGAACTTCTGCAGCGCACCGTCGCGTCGCGCGCCGACAGCATGCAGTTAGAAACCGATCATGTCCAGCGCGTCCGCAATCTCCATTTTATTAAAATTTTCGCTGTGCCTCGCGCTTTATAAACTTACAATATTACAAAACTAATTTACTAGCTGCCTATAACGTGCCTCTTGTATTCGTCGCGGTTTTGATTGTAGAAATGAACAAGAAAGTCACATGACAACTTTATCTTGCCATTGCGACTGATGATGTGGTCAAAGGTTTTCTGTGAGGCAATAATTAATTGCATATTAATAACAATAATTTGCACTATGCAATGACTAAAGCGAGAATCAAATCACTCTGATGGGAGACTCACCTGAGCTAAAAGTTTGCCCAATCCTCTGCCCTTATACTCGTTGGGAACTATGGACTCCACCAGATGATATGTATTATTGCTGCTTAACTCATACTCAATGTATGCAACGTTGTCCTCCATCTGCAGCTCGAATCTTTGCAGATCAACATTATCTACAATGGTGTCTGCCACCCTCAAATTGGCAGCAGCCATTGAACGAGTTGTAACAGCCATAATCTTGCCTAGTCTACTGAGAAGGATTGTGCCCTTACTAGCGCCGCTTGCAAGCATTGAATGTCTACAAAAGAACGAGGAGTTGTGTTAAACCAGTCATTCACAGCACATAGGCAAATGCAATTGGAATATAGTGTGAAGAGAAGAAATAACGTTAATATCAGCATAAATAGCGTTACTTACTAGTTCTGCGTCGTATATCTATACTGACAAATATAGTACGGATGAGGTTTGAGTCTAATTAGGTCAATTTATGTACGTTTCATATTATTTTCCGATTAGTTGACGCCGACCGCTGATGAATACAAATAAATTTTGTCGGATTTTTGGGATCGTAACGTAGGCAATTCAACGTACATACAAATATTTTATAATTTTTTATAAATATTTATTAGCAACATTATTTTACGCATTAATAACAATATAAATATTTTTTTTATTTATACATTATTATATAATGTAAACAAAAATATCAACATTTTACAACTACTTAATTTTAACTTTATTCATATTTATACAGTTTAAACTAGGCAGCCCAACAAACAATCAATTCAAATTATTTTTGAAACATTCTTAACCGTTTATTAAGTTTAAATAATCTAAGAAACTAATAGTAATTTTACAACTTACATTATATTATGTCTTAAACATTAAATAATTAACAAAAAACAGTTTAAAGTCGTTCGACTTCATTCATACAACGTAAAAGTGCTAAATACGAATAAGACGTCTTTAAAACCTGCAAAATTCGCAAGTAACTTATTAGCTATGGTGTGCTTACTTATTTAAGCGATCGTCAGCAGAGTCAAGTTGAAGGATTTATAGGCTGTCAGCGTCACCGGCCGCTTCGCCCTTTCCATAACGATGAAAATTGATCTTCCAGCCCTTGTGCCAGCTTTATACCAATCCGACATGTAACACGCCTCTTCGACGCCGGCGCGCTACAATTCAACTAGATTACGTCTCAATTCGCAGACAGGAAAACCAGCGGCACATCAGGACCTGAATCAGATTGCACGAAAAGTACAGGATCAGCGTGACGAACTTCAAGTCCGTTATCGATGTGAAGATGATCTGGAAACCCGTCATGCAGATGATGATGCTGCTCGCGAGAAGCTGGACGAACTGCACGCATCTGCAACGCGAGACGCTCGAGGCCCGCGAAATCGGCGCAACTTTGCGTTACTTTAGGGATGTCGAAAATATATCGATATATCGATTTTGTTTTTTGGTTTTGACAATGTTTTTTGAGCGATATTTTATTTTTCGTTGTATCGGTATTACGATATTAAATTTGAACTATTGGATATCGATATAAAAATCGATATGTTTTTTTACTAAATTCTAAACATATGGAAGCGAGTTGTAAATAATCGATAATAATTAATAAGCAATATATCGATATATCGATATTTCCTAAATATATACATTCAATATGTATATCAATAAATTTTTGCATGTCCGATATATTCCTACGTTACTTGATCGTCGCGACGTGGTGCCGGATGAAACCGGCGATCCTGCTTAGGACGCGACCCTTCTGCGCGCGCCGCTCCCGCGAATCTGTCGTCGACGTCGTAGGGTGTCGGTCGAGCCGCCCAGGAACGGGAAGACGCGAATGCAGGTTGATCAGTTTCGAAACGAACGTGATTTCGATCAGGCCGAAGTACAACGTTTCGATGACCTCCGCCGAGTCGTCGAAACGCACGATCACGTTCAACGTTGAACAGTATTTCAGATAGAACATCGCCAGGTTTCCGGTGAAGGCTTGACCGTAGTTAGACAACAAACCAAATCGTTTGATCATCGCGATTTCTTTGCGGATCGTATCCATCGGGACCTAATTAAGCAGTAGAATTGGTTAATCTTGCAGCAGGATTTGTAGGTTTACTTACAATTCTTGTTGGCGATTTAGTTTTTACTATTTTACGCGCCATTTTATTGAAGATATTACTACGAAATCTAAGAGAATATTTCACATGTTCTGACAATATTCTCCGGTCATCCTTTTATACATTCCGCATCACAAAATAAGAAATTCTGTTTGTTCGTTTATTCATTGATTAATTATCAGCTTAAATTGATGAGTGGCGAGTGAATAATTTACCTATTAATTAATTTGACTTTTAATTAGTTTACACAAGCAACATTATAGTTTAATTAATAAATTAAATTTTAATATTGGCAATCAGTGTGATTATTTATAAATAAAAGGGCATTAATTTTTTTCTCTTTATTGCAGATCAATGCACACGCCTGAACAACAACCTGATAAAATATATCGCCAACCAGAGATTTATAAATGACACTATGAGAGTTATCACCACTCATATATAAACGCCACAAAACAACAATTAACGCATAACTTCCTTTAATTGCTCATGAAAGTTTTCGTACATTTTTGAGTGTCGCGAAGAAAAGAATGGTGTCGGTTTATAAATTATCTCTGCTATTATTTATACATGCTGTTTATTTATCTCCAGTTAATTCGGGTTGCAAAGAAAGGCAACGTAACGAGGACTTAAGCACCTTGAAGTCCGTTTTTGTGGTGAGCCTGCCGTTCGAATTTGTTATTAATAACGCACCGTTTAGAAAGTCTTTCGTATAGTTTTTTAGACATGGCGATCGCGTTCCGGACAAGTTGGCCAACTATCCCAACAATCCATATCAGAATTATTCGTATTATCCTTATAAATTTGGTGATTTGACAAGGGTGAGTTTTTATCTGATTGAATAGATAGTTTGTACGTAGGCAACTACAAATGACTTACTAAAGTCTGTTTACATTGGTCCTGTCAAATTATAACGTATTTCAATGTCGTTTCCTTCAAAAAAACGACTTAAGAAAGAATTTTTCTCGTGTTGCAACGACATTTTATTTTGAAAAACGCCAAGTACACTTTTTAAAAATCTTGTTAGAACATACACACTTTACAAAATCTTAAGTGATGCGCTTTCCCAGCCTGATATTCTAACCTTCTCATAAAAACGGCTTCCAGAAAGGACAAAGACGATTAATCGGCCATGGTTTACGCCTGCGAGAAAGATACAAATCCTTCATTGGAGATAGATACGTGGAAGACTTCCTGCACTCGACGTCATCGTCATACATCCGCGCCCAGATGAGCCTGCAAGCTTTGCATGCTGGTTTGTTCTGGACCAATGATTGGAATGCCATGGAGGGCTTACCATGGGAAGCTGTGCCATACAAAATCCTATCTCAACAGGATGATTACATGTCGATTGTTCGAGGTTGCCCCTCAATATTGGACAATGTCCAAGAACCCCTGGCAGATCGAGCTGTGCAGGAAGTTTTTGACCATGTGCAGAGGCATTCAGGTTTCGAACATGTGGGCCACAAGGAGAGCTACCTCATTTACGACACCATCAAAACTAATGTCAGTTTGTTGACATGTGTTTCTGCAATGTGGTAGTAATTTGCTGTTGTTGCAGCTCGAACAAGGATTGCCGCCGCCGACGTGGGCACGAAGCATCTATCCGGAGCCGTTGCGATCAATCGGAATGCGATATTGGCGGACGTTCGCCGAACAGAAGCTTCGGCCGGGCGCGGGGCCGCTGATTAAAGAGCTCGTCGATCGAACGCGGTCGCGCGTTAACGGCGAGAATGGATTGAAACTCTTGCTCTACGCCGGACACGACGCGACGATTTATTTCATCCTGCGCGCGATGGGCTTGTGGAGAAGCGAGGCGTTGCAGTACGGCGCACTGCTGCTGTTTGAGTTGCACTACGTCGACGGAGCGCACGGTTATAAAGTCGGTTATTAGTAGCGATCGTTTAAATTTTGACCGATCCTAACGGGATTGTGTGTTGCAGGTGTATTTCCAGAATGATAACGAAAGTTTTCGTCTGGCGGCCGTTGAAATTCCGAGCTGCGGAGTGTTTTGTCCTTTGGAAACGTTTGTCAAGTTGGTTGAGTACGTTTACACGCCGTATCCATATTGTAATGAAACAGTGAATGGGCGGTAGTTTTGAAGGGTTTGGATGGTATCTATCAGGGGTACTATTACATAAGATGCACGACTCGTCAACTGTCAATATGGGTTTTGGCAAGGTTCACGGCTGGCGCTTGCGTAGGTTAAGACTTAAACGAAATTAAGTCAGTTTTAGTTTACAGACTTCAATAAATTTGTTACTTCGTCACTAAAAGTTTGTATAATTCAGTCGACACAGTCGCGGACATGCAAAAACTTGTGGATGGGGGAATAGAGACAGAAATAAATAAAGCACCCCTGAAAACAACTCATTTTACTCTTGCTACTTGCAGTGCGCGTTCTAAGGTGAAAGTATCGCGATTTTTACTTCATTATGTAGTAGAAGAATTGTTCTTTCAATTTCAGTGTAATTCATTCTCAAATGTGTATTGGAAGTGGGTCAAAATGACTTAAAATTTACCAATTTTTGAACTTTTGCAAAATTCGCTTTCCAGAATCGCCTGTAACACGCGTTCTAGATTGTTTTGCATTTTTCACTCCATTACATAGTAGAAGAGTTGGTATTTAAATATCAGTACAATGGCGGCAACGAACGAACTAACCAGTTTTATCAATGATCTCTTTGACTTGGTAAACGGAAAAATAGCAAGTTTGTGCCTTATTATACAGAAGAATATTGCCTTTCTTCTTAGCTTGAGTTTTGTGAATTAACAAATTATTCACTAGTTTGTGCCTTATTGTATAGAAGAAGTCTTTCTTCCTAACATGAATCTTTCAAGTTAACAACTGATTAACAATTTTGCATCTTATTGCACACAAGAAAATTGTCTCTCTTCTCAATAACAATTTTCTAAATTAAGAAACAATTTACAAGAGTGCCTTGGTGTTGTACAGAAAAAATTTTTTTCTTCTTAATAACAATTTTTGAAATTAACAAATGATTACCAAGTTACCATATCGAAGAGAAGAATATCGTCTTTCTTCTTAGCTTGAATTTTGTGAATTGACAAACGGCAAATAAGTTTGTGCCTTATTACAAACAATGGCTACCATCAATTTAGTAGATTAATATGTAAGGTTATAAAGTTTCGGTCGTAACAAACGATTAACGAAGTATATAGATAAATTACACTGAAAATGTCAGCATAAAATAAACATATTATGAATATTATACTTATGATATATTTGGAAGTAAATAAATGGTAGAATAAAAATTTCAGATTTAGTGTGACAGCAATGAGTCGCATTTCTCTGGTGCTGCATTTTTGTCCACGACGCATACGTTGAGAGACGCTCCCGGTGCATCTCCTCGCCGTTTTCGCTGAACACGGCGATGATTTCCGCCAAGCCATCGTACTTCGTGATCGTGCCCGAGCAGGAAGCGTCCATCGCGCCTCTGTCCAAGTGTTGAGTGACCATAGCAAATTCGCAATTGTTTGTGCTTAAAGTCGCCTCATACTCGTTCATTATTCTCCTGAAAATCGACGGCAACAAATCAATATAGAACTATGAAAACCTGCCAGTCTTTTATTTGCCTCTGCCATCTCCTTCAGTTGCTCCTTCAAGTACATATAAATGTTATAAATGCTTAGCTGCTACTGGAGATTGAGGTGACTCATGCAACATCTACTGATCATCGCCATGTGTATCTTTGAAATTATATTAAAATAAATTAACAACATTCAAAACGGAGAAGGATTTGAAATGCCTTACCTGCCCATACTTGTTCTTGTTCTTAGGAAAAAATCGTTCCAAACTAAAATGTGCACTGTAAATACAATGGCTCTTCATAACCTGATGTTGTAACCATCTTTTAATTTTCGCATTTACAATTGCTTCCAACTAATGATTATAACTTATATATCCATATGTTATAAAAGAACTGCATGTCCAAACCTCTAGACTGATCTTGATATTGTGAGTACATCCAATCGATTTTATATTGGTGTACAGAACATGATATAGACGTATTTTATTAAATTTTCCTAGGGAGCTGGGCGTTTGTATTTATTTTATTATTGCGGTTATCTATGGCAGATAGTAAATAATTCAATAACACTCACTCATTGCCAGCTTCAACTTTCAGATCTAATAACGCGTCGCGCCGCATTACTATTAACTAGCAAAACAAATTAATATAGGCAACTTTTTATGTTTGTATAAATGTGTTTGTAACCAAACGTTTGTTGCACTAATATAAAAGTTAAATTGAAATAAATAATATTTTACTACGGCTATTGAAACATAAAAAGCTTAAATGCAAGGCTCGGTGAAATTCGTATTTTACAATCAACATTAAAGTTGGCAACGTTGTACCGCGCGTAATGCGCATGAGCAACCGGAAACAAACACAACCAGCGGAACCATCGGATCGTACACGTGATCTCGGCTTCGATAGCATCAGGCTCCTCGGTCACCTCAGTCTCCTCAGTCTGTTTGGTTAATTCGGTGCGGTTCAGTGGTTGCGCGGTTTGCTGCGAAACAATTACATGGTGGTCATGCTGCTAGGTCCGGCTGACATTAAATTGATACTCGTTAATTGTTGTAAATTAATAATACTACCATTTGATAAAATATTGATATGAAATTGAAGTGATTTTTCGAAGCGACAATGCATTCATTCCGTGTGGAATGCTCATGTGTTTGATTCGGGCTATGACTTGAAAAGAAATAAAGTTTAAACGATTGGGGGTAGCTATGGTGCTAGCCATGCGGTCGGCTGACATTAAATTGATACTTGTTAATTGTTGTAAATTAATAATACTACCATTTGATAAAATATTGATATCAAATTGAAGTGATTTTTTGAAGCGACAATGCATTCATTCCGTGTGGAATGCTTATGTGTTTGATTCGGTCTATGACTCGATGAGAAATAACAGTTTAAACTTGTAGGGATAGCCATGATTCTAGGCCATGTGCCCGGCTGACATTAAATTGATACTCGTTAATTGTTGTAAATTAATAATACTAGCATTTGATAAAATATTGATATGAAATTGAAGTGATTTTTCAAAGCGACAATGCATTCATTCCGTGTGGAATGGTCATGTGTTTGATTCGGGCTATGACTCGATGAGAAATAACAGTTTAAACTTGTGGGGGTAGCCATGGTCCTTGCCATGAGGCTGGCTGACATTAGATTGATACTCGTTCATTGTAGTAAATTAATAATAGTACCATTTGATAAAATATTGATATGTAATTGAAGTGATTTTTTGAAGCGACAATGTATTCATTTCCTGTGGAATGCTCATGTGTTTGATGTGACGCGAAGAGAAATAATTGCGAAAAGTTGTTTATTTTGTGTGAGGAAGTTTCTCTTTGCAAATGAACGATATTTTTTCTTTGTAGTTATAATTTCAGCTAATTCAGCTCCAACTTTAGCCGATTTACCTCCTGGACGGCGGCCGTGTTTGCTTTGGCGTCTAGGATCTGGACAAGCGGCGGGGGCGGCGACAGCAATGACGTCACTCGCATGTTTGCTGCTAGGCAGCCAGAAAATCGGCACACAGGATGCGCTTGTCGGCGGTGATGTGAAACTGCCCGCATGGGCTCACCCTGCAAAGCAGAGCGCGACACGCCAGCATTGCACGGGATAAAATTGCCCGCATGGGTGGCAGGCTATGGCGCATGGTGGCGCCCTTCGCCTCGCACACGCTGCGAGGACCAGCAATGCATAAGAACGATTAAGTTGTATTACGTGGGTATTTATTTGAGTGCCGCTCGGTATTCACTAGTGGCAATGGGGCATTGTTAAGGAGCATAAATTTCGCGCCTACTACGCGCGTCGCTGTCTTTTCTACCCTGCTCTGGGATGTACTGTATCGCCATCTACCATACTAAACTTATACAAGGTGACAAAAGTACGAGTGCAAATTCTTGCCACACCCGGTCCGCTCTTGCACAGCGCGCATTTGCGCTGCTTAAGATTTACTTTCGAGCTGAAAATCTTGTTGCAGACGTTGCACACGAACGCCTTGCGCGCGTGGCAGCGAAACGGCTTGATGCTGAGATGGTGCTTGTTGTGCAGCAGAATTGAAGCCTTCTATGCACACGCCGCACTTGTGCTTGATGTCGGCGGCATAGCCGCGATCATGACGCAGCCCAGCACGCAGATGATGACGGTCGTGGGCTCTTGGCACCAGCGAGTGGCCTCTTTGGCTAGAGCCAAAGTTGCCGGCTTCGCCGTCCACATGGCGTCGATTTGCAAAGGATCCTGCGGCGTGAAAATCTGATCGAATGATGGGTCGACCTTCTCGCCCATAAACTGGTTGCGGTCAATAATATCGATCTTGCATTGCGCCTTGACTTGACTTGCACGCGCTTTTTGCAGACACTCGGAGAGTCGATTTTCATTGGCAATTGAATAGCTATCTTCTTTTTTCCCCGATATATTATTGGTTTTTTTACCCCGCTCTGGGACGTTCTGAAAAACCAAATACCATATCAAATTTACATAAAGTGGGAAAATTACGAGTGCGGTCGAGACAGCAGTGTTTACACGCACGTATACGTGTACGCGTACCATACCTGTGCATTGGGACAGATTTGGCTTTCGTGTCTGACTTCTCCACTACCATGGACAAATGGCCCAAACAAAGACCAAATTCACCAAAGAAATATATATAAGGACTTATTGTACCATACCAATTTTCTTTATCGTCTGGGCTAAATTTCTTATAGTATAGCCCATTCCAGCGAGCGGTGTCTGTCCATACCTTGTCTAGCTCCTCCTTTGATAAGATGTTTATCGTGTGTGATTTTTCGTCAACCTTCCTTCCTGCTATTTGCATTGCTGCTTGACTCTTGAAGTTGTAATGGGTGAAAACGAATGAACGTATCTGGTTTTCCACCCAACAATTGTAAGTGGCATCTTGTAAAATTTCTTTTGTAAACTCAGTTGTCGTTGTTTTGGATTTAAGATAATTAAGTGCATATAGGTGCTTTATAAAATAATTTCAGGCATGCCCTTCTTCGTTTAACATTTAGATCAGCTTTTGGCCGTTTTGGGTCACGGTGTCTAGATCTTTTGCCTAACGACAAGCCGAGAGCGCATAATGGCAACGGCGAGAGGCAAGAATTGTGCGCGCGCGCTCCTCGTGCAACTCGACGCTTTTTGTGCGCCCCCCGGACGCGCATTCCACCTGATGCATCTTAACAACATTCACCATTTTTTTCCACCTACCCCGTCACACGATATTCCTGTTATGAGATTCCGTTACTCGAGCGTCAAACGGCGACGCGTTGTTTTTGTATTTTTGTTTGCGTCCGTTGTTGTTGTTTCTCGAAAAGTCGTCCATTAAATTTCATTGATCATAACTCTCAATATCTCGATGGCGAAGACCGAGATCCTGCAAAAAAAATCCAACTTTCGTTTCGTCGCATTCGCGACGGCGGCTTCGCGAAACGCTTGGTGCATTTTTGTAATATTCCGAAATTATCTTGGCGCGAAATCGAACAAATCGGCGAATGCTCGGCGCGGGCTTGAGCGGCAATAAAATCGCGCTTTTATTCCGCGGTTCTTAACTTGCGCAATGATAATCGGCAAATGTCTGGGTGTCTAGATTTATCATTAATATTTTTTTCTCCGTTGCAACCTGATAGGAGGGCCCTGGTGATCCTGACAGGTAGATCGTAACATCATCGGTGTCTCTTGGCTCAGTCATTTTTATAGTGTTCGCAAATGATTTTTTTGAAGAAATTGAGCTATTTGTTCCCGCGTTGATGGTAAGCGTGAACGGGTTCGACAACACTACACGTTTCGACGTTTCCTAAATGCCTGTGGCTGTCTTTAGGCTAATAAACTTGACGCGTTCTTTACGGTGAGATAACAACCTTATTGGATTATTACCATATTCCCAGCCGTTCCAAACGGTGACTGGAGTTCAACTCGACTGACTCAGCCGCATTTACATCTACGGCCTACTGCGGGTTTTAGCGGGTTACTATAACAAACTAAAAATATCTTGGGCCGTAACATTACTTTTATACAAACCGGTCCTGGCAGGGGCTGCGGGAAATTCAACACCAAAAAAATGATGGTACCCTGGGAGTTCGAGTGGATTTGGGTGATGCGATTGAGCCAAGTTTTTCCCCATTATTCGTTCCGCTACCGCCAGCCTGAGGTTCAGGTACCACCCGTACATGCTTTGCAACAAGCAAAGAGCGTCAAAACGAAGGTCGATACTTATTAATTGTTGTACATTAACAATACTAGCCTCTGATATAATATGGATATAAAAATGAAGTAATTTTTTGAAGTGACAATACATTTATGACTCGATAAGAAATAACAGTTTAAACTTGTGGGGGGTGGCCGTGGTGCTAGCCATGCGGCCGGCTGACATTAAATTTATACTCGTTAATTGTTGTAAATTAATAATACTATCATTGGATAAAATATTGATATGAAATTGAAGTGATTTTTCGAAGCGACAATGCATTAACTGTGTGGAATGTCCATTTGTTTGATTCGGGCTATGACTCGAAGAGAAATAACTCCGCCAAAAGTTGTTTATTCTGTGTGAGGAGGTTCATCTCGCTTTGCAGATGAAAGTTTTCTTCTGGACGAAGAGAATGTCCTCTTCGTTCTCTGGAGTCTAAAGGCCAAGCCAGCGCCAGGAGCGGCGACGTATGCCCGCCACCAGGCAGCCGGAAAATTGGCACGCCCGACACAGGGTGCGTTTGTCGCCGGTGATGTGACACCGGTCGGAGGGGCTCGCTCTGCAGAACAGAGCGCCATCTGCCAGTATCGCACGGTAA
>JAODGE020005195.1:0-28304 GCA_027574965.2 Ecitophya simulans
GTAGTATGCCTTCAAGAATAAACATGAACTTCCTGATACAAAATAAGAAAACAAACCATATAACTCGTTCACAAAATCAAATATTTGCGCTTAAGGGTAAATAATTTTGAGTTGGTTCAGACTGCATTTGCCCACCCCAAATATAGTTATCATAAACAGGATGCAGTGTATATTAATATTTACCCAGTTTGTTTAAATGATGATTAATTCCATGTTCGTATTCGTCTTGGCACGTCATTGCAACCACAGTTCCATTGTCCAAGTCCAAACAGTAACTCTCCTGGTGCAATTCTTTCCCAGCACTATCGCCCCAACTAAATTTTCCATCGGTACTCAGGTTAATACCATCATGTTCAAAATAAAGTATCAGGTTCTGGTCCTCCCTGCACAAATTGTCAATTGGTTCCAGTGTAAAATGTTCGTAAAACTTCCCACGCAACTGCTGAAATCTCTTACGGAATGCATCCTCAACTTGAGAACGTTTATTATTATAATCGCCTGTCAGACTGGTATCATTCATACACTCGCTGTTTTCCATATCCAGCACTTCGCTAATCATACAACATTTGTAAATGACAGTTTCGTTAATCTGCGGTGCGCACTGGCAATTATTTATGATTAACGTAATGAAAAGCAACACATGAATGAACACAGAATTAAACTTTTGCACTTTCATATTAGAGAGTAATTTATAACTAATATCACAAACGTATGTTTAGTTTAGGTTTGGATAGCTAGGAATTATTATGGCACTTGTGGCAAGATGGTATCAGTTTGGATGTAACGTTCGAACTGTGTAACTTATTGAGGCTCGGAATTCTTGTGACGCTCGCTGGTTTCGATCGGTCATTTTAATACGACTTGGACTTGTTGCTAAAAACAACGCGTGGATGTATTGTCGGAGCGCGCTTTGCGTCTAAGCTCTTTCTGCAGCTTTGCGCGTCGGCTTTCCCGAGGAGCTGCGGCACATGTGGAGTTTCGACGCGCATTGGAATTGACATCAGTGTGTACGCCTGTGAAAACACGCTTGTGAAAACACAAATATTTGATGACGTACGCTCGCGTTATCCAAATTTCAGCCACAAACGTTTGTGCAATAAGTGCTAATAAAATATATTAGGGTTTGATCTTTAAACAAGTCTGGTCAAAGTAAAATGAAAGAATTTCTATTGTATTCCACTGTTGGAAGAAATAAATAATAAAAAAATGTTTAGCTGGTTTGCCAAGTTTTGGGTGATTTGCTACAAAAATAGGCCAAATCAGTAACACATAATTATTTAGTCTGCCAACAAGACTAAAGGCCTCAATGTAGGTTTTTTCATTGTTTTTCTTAAAACTTATAGCTGCTGTAACATTTTCTATCAATAGCGTCAATAAAAATAAAATTTTAATTTAAAAAAAATAAATACATTGATTTAATTAAAACAAAAGATATCATATAGGTTGACTAATCTATTTTGTTTTTAGGCTTTCATTAACTATTTAGCTTATAGTGCTTGTATCCGTCCCATAAAACCAAATTAATTTTATAAAACTGTTTACACTCGTCCTGTGATAATACCAACTAGCCTGTAACAAAAGCAACGAACTACATTGACCACGCAATATATATCTATTCTTGTTAGATGTATTGATGATAATATTGTATCAGTAATTCCATCCTTAGGCAGTGCTTGCATAAGGGCGTTGAAAAACTACTATCCTTTCTTGACAAATGTACACACATGCGCCATCATACTTGTGTACTTTTGCCTGTCCAACGTAATGAAATGTATGTCACAGGCCACGCGCGCTAACAAAGAATGAAGCAAAAGAAACGCAAATTAAATTAGGGTAAATGGTTACCTTGTGCGTTCCTGGACCTTGTGCGCAGCACCACATTCAATTAATTAGTAAATTACAGCAGGGATCAGCGCAGTTCAACGCTTAAAGGTTGGTCACGTACATATTGAACACGGTAAAAAGTGTTGCGAGGTACTACACTATACATAAGGGTGATGTTTGATGTTCACGTTTTTTTGTTTTACGCGGTGGACGCATCATGTAAAATGATTAATTAGATAATTACATTTTGCAATTTTTCAAAATGTATAGAACACTAGTAATTGATACTGTACTTAATCAATTAAATGTGTTTTAGAATTGGTACTCTAACAGAACTGACGTGTATTGTCGTATTGCATTTAAAATCATTTTATTAGAGACAATAAAGGAGAGATAATAATGAGTATCTTGATAAAATCTATGTGAGATAAAAATGGTATAAAAATTATTTGTCGGTTTGGTCATCGTAATTGTTTTAGTATTAGCTATTTTTAGTTAATTTCTTAAAAGCTGTTGTCTGCACTTGATAACTACATGTTCGTCACCTTGTCACTGCATTCTAATGCACGTTAAAAGCATTCTCTGATACACAAACTCGGCTCGTCAGTAATGGAAAGCACAAATATTACCTACACCTGTACGCGGACGCAGTAAGTACGTCGGATCATAGAAAAACGATTACGAACCTGTTTAGTTAATAATTTAATGCAAGTCATATGCACTGGCATACTTAAACTTCTATATTTGGTTTTGTAGGTATTGCTAGAGACAATTACTATCTAATTTTCATTTCTAGGTGAAATCGATGCAATTACCGCTAATAAATCAAAACATAGCAGCGCATCGCGGAACGCAAATTAACACTCGAGTACTCTTCGCACTATCTAAAAGTTCTTGGTTATCATGCATATCAAATTTATGCAATAATTTTCTCTTCGTTTTATTGGTTATAATATTACTCGGCACTTCCCGGCACAATGTGTTCTTTCCGTCTAATAGAGTTGACTGGATATAAATTAATTTAAGATTGAAAATTTAGATACAATTCTGACTTTTAGAATCTATCAAAATGGTATTGTTTCACATTTTTTATGATACTTTTAACAGTACTTTTTTTCCATACATAATATAAGGTTGCCAGTTTATTACATTTCACACCGCGCTATAGGTAAACTACTTATTCATTAGATGGCCGTAAAAAAGTATTCCAGATGACTTCATCATCTGTCATGTATTGAGAATAAGAGCGCCGTCCAAACACCATTCATTTAAATGATATGCAAATGTAGAGTAAAATTGCTCCATGCACATAAAAAGATTATACTTCCAATTAGGCAGATAACCCAATCTATTTACTGTAAAAGAAAACAGTTGGAGCGACCGTCGACAAATCCAGAGTATTATTCCTGACATCTTCCATCCATAAATTAATAAGTAAATATGCGTTGCAACATACATGCAAACCGGATTAATTTTGAAGTTACGTATAATGTCTGCGATTCCTCTAGCTTTCATTGGGTGTTATTTTCACACTTCGGTTTGCATAAATTGGACTGGATCTAGAGCGACGGCATTTGCTGGGTAATAAATTGCCCTATATGCAAGACGTTTTATTTTCGACGTTCGTAGATTCAAGTTTCCACACACATGTTACGTCTAATAAAACCTGTTAATATAAAGTAATTAAAAAATTCCACAATGTTTAAATTGGCAGAGGTGTGCATGATAAGCAACATTGCTAACTGTTGCTTTATTAATCTCGAGCTTGGATTTGATACATTTGATGCTTCCTAAATTAGCTCGTGTGACACCGCGACGATAAATATTTGATCGACAAAGTTTGAGATGTGTGAAATATAATTATACAAACTGGTTTATTTTTATTCGCCGCCTTCATGTTGCGCCAAAAAACATCTTACACATTTTAAATGTGCACTGTTAAAGTGTAAAATAAATGTCAGCAACGAACTTGCGAACAAAAGCAAATAGGAATTCATTTTCTTTTCATCGCAAGTATTACATCTCAAAATATGTATGTTCACGCGCACTTATTCTCATTGTTTTTGAAACGTTGCAACGGTTTTTCTTAAATCGAATAACATTTGTTTGATGTGGTATAAATATCTCGCTTTATATCTGGAAATATGTTATGACCATTAAAATATCCGTTTATTCATTTACTATTTTATCAATCTTGTAAAATAGATATATAAGTAGGTTTGATATATAAGTTTCAGAAAATTGTAACTTGTTTTATCTAATCTAAACCTACATATATGAAATTTGTTCAATACTTCGTCATTTTTAAATGTTATCAATATACATAAATAATAAATGACCTGGTTTAAACGAAAATTTTAGTACCGAATTGACGCAATCACAGGTAGTCACCAAGAAAAAACATGTTTCAGCTTTAATAATACGATAGTTCGACTTTACAGTGGCATGTACAGTCCCGTACAACACATCAACGTCCGAGCGTCGTCGGCTCGACGACGACCCGGGATATTCGACATTCATGGAACATTGGATATCAGGGCTTTATTTTTATCTGCGCCGGTGTGGAAATTGTAATTAACACTTATTTTACGTGCAAAAATGCACATAACAGTCTTAAACACAATATATTACAGGAGCTGTATAAGACGTATATAGTCTAAAACCACATGCAGAACCAACTACAAAAACTCTTTCATAATGCGTTTATCCATAACAAAAAATTAATAAGGAGTCTCAAGAGGTGTTGATGCAGGTACATGTGTATCTAATTATTTATTTACAGCTACCTAATTGTTTAACCAAAGATAATCAGCCAACTAATTTTCATAAAACAAGCATTTTCATTCAAGCGCTCAAGCGCTCAAGTATAATGCTTTTCAGAACATAATAATAATAATTTTTGTAAATTAAGCAGAATATATTTGAGAGCCTAACTGTTCTTCCGCATGAATAATGATTCAATCAGTTAGGTAACTGTACTTTAATTGGTGTTTTAGGCGTATGATGTGAGAAGATATCTATTTACAACTCTTTTTTTTTCTTGAAACGCGTTATTTAAGATAGATTTCAACTGAATTCTAAAGTTTAGATTAATGTATAAATGGTATCAATTTCATACTTTGTCATCATGAATAAATGATTCCGTTAATCAATCATTTTAAATACTTACTATAATGATTAATATTGAGGAATTCAGGATTGGACTAATAAATGAAAATAGTTCTTATTATTGTTTATGTTCATGATTTAAACACTTAGTTCACACGTAGTTTATTGCGCTAGGGAAGGCAATAAAACTATCTGCCAATTGCCACTTCAATCCTAAAACACATATTCACAGACAATAAGAAATATATTATCTGGAAAAGGAACGGATGGACAATTAAGTTAGACAACTATCTGATTCGTAATAACATGACAAGGCTTCTAAGCCACCGCAGTTGCTCCTTAAAGTAGAATTTGCTGTAGGCACAAGTAGGTACATTGTATATTGTAAGTAAGTACATTGAGATAAAAATGGTCAAACATTTATTTTTAATGCAGAAAATACAAATATAAATAGTATTTACAACCTTAATACTAAAATCATTGTTTTAAAATTAGAGAGTTCACACTACATCTACTCATATTAGTCTTACACATTAAAATTACATTCAGAGGTATTATAAAAGTCATTTCATAGAAATAATCTTTTACTTATGCTAAGTTTATGCAGCGTAATTAAACATTTCTACTACGCACAATCGATTACAATAAAATAAACCCGAATATCACGAGAATTCGTTCCATTCAATGCCAATTAGTAAATTTTGTATAATTTGTATATTAAATATCTAAAAACGCCATCACGTCTATAATATTAATTTATTGCACAAAGTCCCAATCAAAATTTAGTTCGCAATTACGTAGTTGTGTAGTCTACTTGTTAAAATTAACATTTTGCACTATATTTTGTTTCACATCATATTTGCGTATTTTTACATACATAAATAAGTCTTTCTGCGTGAATAACTAGAAAGTAGATAAACGCATGACTTTGAAATTTATTATTAATTTATTAGCAGTTTAGTAGTAATTTATTTTAAGCCTTCAAGTATTCAAAGTTTACGACGCGTTACTGCATCATGCAATATTCGAAGTTTGTTTTTCGTTTAAGTTTAATGTGGTGCGCAAATTTGCAGGCTTTAATTTAAAGCTTTGTATTCAAACGAGTGACTGGAGTCAGCATGCAAATGGTGGGTATTAATAAATCATGCCTGGATGTACGCCGTTGCTGCAATAAAAATACACGTTCGGATTTGTGCTTAAAGTTGGCTCCAGTGTCGTGTACATGTTGCCTTCGTCTTGCACAGTGCCAATATCTGCAACAAAAATATATGATGTTAAATACAAAAAAAAATACAAAATACGTGCTGGCAATTAAAAACCTTATTAGCGATTTGTAGAATGTAATTATCAACGAATAGTCTTGTTAGCTTAAGGTAAACGATGTCTACTCATCATTACTATAATTTTGCACAAGTTATGAGTTGAAGTTTTTGTTTCAACTAGCAAAAAAAGTAATTATATTCTAATGTTTATGCTTATTGCATGTTCATTTTTGTAGACTATGATTGCTCACAAATGCAAATCTAAGATCTTTAAAGAACATTATGATTACTTGGGTATTTATAATGTTTATGGACATATTTAAGCGAAAGCTACTCACTTAAAAACTCATCTGGCTGGCTGACCAACGCGAACACCAAACTCATTAAAAATTCGTATTAAAAAAGATAATAATGTTCGTGAGTTTTATGAGTTTGGTGCGTGGCTTTTGTAATTAATTACGTCCGCCATGCGAATATTCACGCGCGACACGAACGTCCATTAGTTAATAAATCAATGGAATGTGGTAAACAATGCAATAACGAAATCGTAAACCGGAAACGATCAAATGGTCATCGAATTATTAACCCCAATTCGTCGTAGTATCCTGAAGATAAAGTAAGTGTATGGTTAGGTGCTGAGCAATATTGATGAGAGTGCACTTAAGCAGTAAGAAAACGTGGGATATTATTGCAAATTGAAATACAATTGTTGTTTCGGAAGAAAGTCTAGTTTATAAACAGCTTTATAAAAAGATAAATTACTTATAATGTATAAATTGTATTGTATATATCTTGAGACTGATGTGAGTATTTTTTACATACACTTTCTAGATAAGGGTTATTTAGTTGTTTCTTGTTTTGTAACTAGGCAAGTTTCTCTTTGAAAAGCAAGTTGAATTTATATAATATGCAGGTTTTTTTACTATTGCGGACTACTTATTTCTGTGTTTACATGCTTATATGTCAATTTTCTCACATAAACTCCGTTTATGTTTGTGAATATAAAATTCAAAGTACAACTCAACAGGTATTAATTGGTCCAAGACATTTCAATATGCCACACATTTGAACCCTAATCTATCTTATAGATTATGATAATAAGCAACGTATGTAGACACAATTACAATTGTAGATTTCTAGCTTTTTATATGCTATATTCATATTCCCTAATATATTTTGCTCAAACTGCTGGCAAAACCACTATAAAACCATAAAATAAAAACTTTTGTATTATAAACATTTGCGCAAACTAATGTCTGCGTATTATGCCTGAATGTAGAGTATAAGCATAAGTATAAGTAATTGAACATAGTTCAGCGCTTTCACCCAGTTGAATGTACTTTACTAGGTTGGGTTCATTTCCGTGTTCAGTCGGTAAATCAAGGTTGGGCCCATCATGTCGTAATCAACGCAGTCACAAGCATGCAAATTGATAAAACCGTAAACGTCTAAAAATATACCAACTAGAAACAAATATTGTGCATACTAAAAAAATCGTTAAATTCCATGCTCATGACACTTAAAATCATATACAGTTCCTATGAACGTTCGTTTACTAATGCAAAGCAAATTTCGTAGAAATTGAAGCTGTGAAAGCTGTGTTCCGAGAAAATTTTCGCATAAATAATTATTGCCTGCCAACGTACTTGAATCATTGTTGAACTATACACACAAGGAACAAGGATTTTCATTATAC
Organism: Ecitophya simulans; assembly: GCA_027574965.2. Classification (NCBI taxonomy): domain Eukaryota; kingdom Metazoa; phylum Arthropoda; class Insecta; order Coleoptera; family Staphylinidae; genus Ecitophya; species Ecitophya simulans. Next base: position 7,891 of record JAODGE020005195.1, read on the forward strand.
CACAAATAAACGAAATACGAGAAGACCAACGTATTTTCAATTTTACGACAAGTTTGTTTAGATTTCAGACTTTCAAGGAAATTTTGGGTTGGAAACTCTTACGACTTATGTATAAATAAGTAGGTCAATGCAAAACTAACAATTATACAATTTAATTATAAATCTTCTTATAAATCTCTATGGGTGCGGATAATTAATTATTTAATGAATTTGCAAAACAAACTAAAACAAAAACATAGGTTATAACTAAAACGAGACTGGTATTGTTAATTTCTTTGTTTCAGAATACTTTTTCTTTCTTAACTTGTCATTCTTTTGTCATGGTAAGTTCCCAAAATGGATTTATTTTGGTCCATTTGACATAAATTAATGCACAATGTCACTCTCAATCTCGGTTGAAAACTCATCAATAACCGAGCGCTTGAAGTGGACGTAAAGTAGAAGCAAGTGGAAGCTTTCGCTCCAGATGTTTTGACTCACAATTACGGCGCGGAATTTGCTTATTTTGATTTATAGGATTCAATTTATTTATACGCGAACGTACCGCGTGCACGTGACGGCACAAATGAAGAAATGTTATCAAACTTTTAAAATTTATGTGCAAATAATTCAAGCTTTAATTGCTACGATATACTTTTGATTCAAAAACAAGCTTATAAATCTTCTAAAATTTTGCCGAGCAGCAAATTAGAAATTTGAATCAATAATAATTCATATTTTATACTAATCCAATAAGTATGTGGTTAGTTACTTCCAACATTTATGAAACGTCTGTTGGAGTTATTTAGTTGGAACTGAAAAATTTGCCAAGTGCTAAAATTTACAAACAAAAAACCTAACGGAAAACTGTTCGAAATGTAACAAATCATGTAAAACATGTTCAGCAAGTAAAGTGTGTCAATTAGCATAACTAATTGATCGCCGACGTCTGTGATCCTTTGAAGAAAAACTGCTTCTTCCTTTTTATACTACGAATCGGCCCGCAACTGGAACCACTACGTATCTGTATCACACAGAAATTATATGATGCCAATGGCCGGTCAGGCTAAAGACCGTTACCAAAAGCAGTTTACGCATCGAGCGCGTACTTTGAATAAACATAATCGCTACAGCATTTCGAACACTCTCGTAGCCTCTTCGTCAAAAACAGCAACGCGTGTAATTTAATATGCTGCGCGTTAAGATCACAACTACTAATCATCGTTAGCGAACATAGTCATAACACTGTGTGCGAGATCAGTGAAGTAAGTGGTGCATTATTTTATGTATTCAAATATTCAAATCAGAGCGTGCAACAGTCGACTGTATTGCTAATAGTAATTGTAAGTACTGCGCAGATGACGAATTTTACATAATACTTTAACCATGTTAGTTAGCTTTTACTTCTCCTCTATCATATGTCATAGATAAGATAATCCAACCTACAGTTTGCGGCTATGTTGACGTTCAGTGTTTTTTTTTTCAAAATCTTTAGACTAGTTTTTACCAACTAGGTATAAGCCAATGTGGACGTTTTCTTCGGTTATTTTGTAATGCATAATTAAAACCTGTGACAAACAGTTGTTGTTTAATTAATTTACGACTTTTGTGTCAAACACAGTTAGAATAAAAAAAGCTTGACGAACGTAAGTATATATTTAAAATTATAAATATATGTTATTATTATTTTTTCTTCAAACGGGCAGCGTATTTTGCAATGGAAGCATAGGGAAAGCGTGAGAGAAAAGAGAAAATCCTTGCTTGCCCGTGAACATGGCGAAGTGCGCAATCGAACGAAACGCCCTCTTATAATATCGAAACCTACCTTGACCAATATCAAACAATGGCAAAGTTTCAGAAAATAATTTGCAGTGTAATGACATCATTTAAATCAAAATTCTGAAAACAAGCGCCAGAATAGCAAATCTTATTGTAATTAACAAGTAATGTCGTTCTGCATATGTATGAAGAAGAAAATTGTATAGCGTGAAATTGATAGATTTATCACAGTTAAATGTAAGTATGTGCAATTGATCATCTTAACACGTGTTATACAAGTAGTTCAACTTTCAATTGTATCATGTACACACATTAATTGAAATTTATCATTGCATACTGAATCATTTCCTCTACTTCCAGATGTTTGTGAAGTAAATTAAAAACGATTACGAGTTCGTGCAGTTTATGGTCTATAATTTCAACTTACCCTCGCTATTATTGGTCCTCGAATGGATCGATGGCTTCTGATAAATACTGTCACGATGCCCACCATATCCGTAATCGCCTGGTTGATAGTGAAAGAAAGACGGAGAGTATCTACTCCCCGTCCGACTTATCGAACTGAATTGATCATCTCGATCTTCTTTGTAAACGCCATTGCTTCCTAGCGCTATAAGTCTTCGCCCTTTCGACAGGAACATCACACAGAAAATTATACTACTTGACACCAGTAAGCCCAGCGCAAGGCATGCGTCTTTCTGTCGCTCGTTGACGAGGAATCCACTTAAAATCCACACGAACCAAGTAGGCACCGAACAACCCACTGACAGCCCGATGTAGGTTGACTCGCGGTAATTGTTCCGCACGTGGCGCGCTTTTATTGACAGGACACTTACAAACATAATTAAGAAAACAACGTAGATCAGCGAGAAGAGCACGTCCACGTAAGTGCTCTGACAGCGTTTTGCGTAGATGGGTTTTTCCAGGTCCTTGGCAGTGAAGAGCAGGCGATGTTTGCGTTCAGTCACGTATCGTTCATAAATCACACTTTCGACCCCAGGTGGATAGGTTATAAGCCACTGCACGTTGATTGCCACCTGGATCAGGATGCTGAACGCGAGCAGGAGAGCTTGGTAGGCTGCCGGAAGGTACACCCCGGTGTGGAGGCTAATCAGGAACACGCACTTGACTAACAACGCGGCAAATATTAGTGTGTATGATATTCCAATTCCGAATCGCGTTAATGCACATGTCAAAGGTGTGGGCACCATTGTGAGAACTATACTGATTGAAGCACAGAGGAAAAGTCCCAGCAGGAGAATCTGGCCGAGGAAGATGTTCCGATGACTGGAGCTTAATTTGTACGCTTTGCATATGATGAAGATCTCAAAGAATGTGATTGACACCATGACGATTCCAGAGAAGATGATGACCGGCAACACCCACACTTCACTTCGCAACAACCCGCAATCATGGCATTGTGTTGCTGTGACAATTGGTGGTGTGCCGGGTGCAGTGGATGATGGAATTTGACTATGTCGCAGCACTGTTTTGTTGGGCACGAGAAAGTATTCAGTTGACATTTCCACGCGGCGTAGCGACATTTCGTCAAAGTCTACTTGCTTCATCTTTATTCTGTCGATAAGCAGAAACTTCTTAAGAACACATTATTTGCTTCAGCTATTTTCCTTGCACTGAACACAATTCTCAATCGGATATGCACTCCATTTTCAATAGACCGTAATAACTTTAGTCACAGATTTATGAAAGCAAGTCGGATGCTTCATGATTGTCCGCTCGCGTTGGTAAAATGCGACACAGTAACACTGACCTGCTGTCGATGACTACTGTCAATGTTTTGGCATTGCAACCGCGCAGATGCGCTTGATCACCTCGATGGTAACTTGGTAACTGAAAATGAGCGAAGAAGAACGACGAAGCTGTGGAGGACGCGACGCGGCAGACGCGGTGTAGTGTGTACTCTCAGAGTCAAGCGAGTTGGTAGACTGGTGAATATTGCTTCCTTCTCTTCTTCTTCACATGGTCATGTTGCTTCCTTTGCTACCGCATGTAAGTAGAAGTAGAAGGAAAGATTATTGCTTGCGTTGCACAGAATTCTCGCAGTCGAGCAAGAACGACTACGCACGAGTCCGTTGCAAAGCCCAAGGAGTCGTTAGCAGGCGAGGAGTTGGACGACTTTGACATTGACTGAATTTTAAAGCAAGCGAGTTATAGTCGTTGGAGATGGAGTTCGAGTTATTCGCGTCGCGCTTCGTTTGATTGCTGGTTACCGGGGCAGAAGAGCCAGATTGCCTCGTGCAGGACGCATTGAAATGTATATGCCGTATCTACATCGTGAGTTTTACTATTACTTATTGTTTCTTTGTGCAACATCGTTAATACGTATTCTTGGAACTATAAAAATTTAAATGTGAACAATGCAATCTATAAGAACTATCAAAGAGTGCTGTTCATTATTCTATACATCCTGTCATTTTGCAGACATACAGACATACAATTTAATGACCAATTTCTTTCAGCATTTGTTCGCCATTTGAAATGGTAAAATGCGGGGCTATTATGAATTTATTGGAAGAATATAAGGTATTAACAATTTATACTACATGCTATAAATTCACCAAACCATATTTTATATTTTTTTTTTTGAAAATGTTGATATAAATACTAAAATTTAAATTCAATTGATTATAAAACGGATATCTTGCTCGAGAATAATAAACGCAACGGCATTTAATTCACACTGTTGCAACTCGTGTAATAAACCCCTGTGTTCTTAAAAAGAATTTAAACTGTAATATTGTTGCGTTTATAACTGTCCTGAGCAAGTAGGAGTAGTCGGAGTAGTTCACAGTATGTGTGTTTGGAATTACCACGGTGAAGTAACTACAAAAATTAGCCACTTTGTCCAGCAATACGGCAGCTACTTGTGATAAACTTTTTTAAAATGAAAAATCAAGAAAGAAGGTTTAACTACGTACAAACAGGGATTGATTTGGTTAGAGCCGATGTGGCACACTATGATTATACAAAATTACTGTTAATTTGAAATAATTCCCGAGTTTTGGCAGTATGGGATGCTGTTGAAAGGCATAAACTGTAAATTTAACATGAGTACCGATTATTAATACTCAATTTAATCAAATAATAATTTTTACAATAACAATTACAAAAGAAAACAAGACCATAATTTGAGTAAACTCAAACAACCGTTAACTTTTCACCACGTTTTTAAAAAAGTACCAAAATTAGAGAATTTGAAGGTGATGTAAATGCAGCGTCCTAGGAAAATCAATGATTTGCCAATTCGTTTTCTCTGTTTTCTGCAAGCACAAACCCCACGAGCCGAAGCACAGGTGCACGTACAGGTGAGGTAACATAAGCGCGACTCAAACTTCCGTTTAGAGCACGCGCTAACGACGCACAAATTGCTCCCAGGCAGCAGGACTTTAGGAGCGGCAGCGGCTTCAAATGAGGGAAATCAGGAAGGAACTCCACTCAAACATGCCAGAAAGTACCAGAAAAGTTTGACACATTTTAGTTACTGCTTGACTCGAGACGCATTAAGTAAGAAATTTTATCCTGCAATTTGAGAATCAATTTTCCTGGAACATTTGCATGTTTAATACATTTAAAAAAATTATTAAACTTGAAATTAAAATAGGGTATTATTTGCAAAAGCTTGTCATTTTTCATAATTAAACATTTTAATTTTAATGTAGATAATTATTTATGCTCAATTTAAGATAATTTAACGTAAAAACTTATTTTTAAAATAGTTAACTGTAGGTACAAATGCGTATCTTTGGTTGCCAATGACAAGATGTTAACAATAGAATAAATTCCATAGTAAATTATTTGTTTTTTTATGAATCCTTTCTATTTGATTGAACATAATTCGGGTATAATTGATTAGCAAAATTAATTCAAAATATTTACCTGTTTGTTTATGTAATAATCAGTCATAAATATATTATGAGTAAAGCTAGAAGTAAAATTCAATAAGCATGTGTGTAAATATAATTCAAGTGTTTTGTTACTTTCCGATGACATAATATGTAAGTGAAAAGAAAGGCAATTGGTTGAACAATATTTCGGAAAATATTAACCCTAGACAAAATTGGTTAATGCCACATGAATTTACGTCAATTTAATTTAATTGGATTTTTATATTTTGCCATTTTTTGCACACATTTACCAAAAATCGAATGCAATGTTAAATCAATCAAACATTACTTTGGAAAATATTAACCCTAGACTAAATTTCTTAGTACCATCCGAATCTACGTTCAATTTTGCGTCGATTCGGCTAGTTTAATTGGATTTTTATTTTTTGCAACTTTTGGAAAAAGAGAGAAGAGGTACCTCTTCTTACATTTGCCAAAAATCGAAGGCAATGTTAAATCAGTCAAACATTACTTTGGAAAATATTAACTCTAGACAAAATTGCTTAGTACCATTCGAATCTACGTTCAATTCTGCGTCGATTAAGCTAGTTTAATAGGATTTTTATTTTTTGCAACTTTTGGAAGAAGAGAGAAGAGGTACCTCTTCTCACATTTGCCAAAAATCGAATGCAATGTTAAATCAGTCAAACATTACTTTGGAAAATATTAACTCTAGACAAAATTGCTTAGTACTATTCGATTCTACGTTCAATTCTGCGTCGATTAAGCTAGTTTAGTTGGATTTTTATATTAGGACGTAAGGACGTAAGGACGAGAGCGTGCACGCTATGCCGACATACGCACGCGGGAAAGAAACGAGATAGGATTCGCGCGTGTTGTGCTGCTTTTGCAAGTGCAAATTCGCCGAAGAAAGGCGTGCAGACTGAACGATAGCGATAACAGTATTGACTCGAGCGCCAATGGAATTGAAATGGTGAAAACAATGGGTGATATTTAGAAGCTGTTTACCCACTTACCCACTTTCGGTAGAAATTCGCCAAGGAGTCACACAGAAATTAAAAGATCAACTCTGTTGCTACTCACTGATGTGAGAATCGTCAAAATATCTGCCTTAAACGTATATTACAGGCGATTCCGCAAAACATGTTTTGCAAAAGTTCAAATATTGGTTTATATTGAGAGCCATACAAAAGTGCATTTTTACCAAAAATTGCAAAAATTAAAAATCCTATTAAACAAGCTTAATATACGGAGAATGGAATGTAGATTCGAATGGTACCAACCAATTTTCCTTAACGTTAATTTTTTTTCTTGCTGGTTTATTCCGCCATCTAACTTCTATCTAACAAGTTAAGAGCGTTGAGAAAGCATTCTTTAATTTGACTATTCTGCCAGAGGCGATCGAGTCACCCATAGACAACATACCATAGACAACATACTAAGAAATAAAATAAAATAAAATAAAATACTAAGAAATAGTGTGTCTTTCAATCAGCACGTTTCGGTTATCGATTAGTGCCATTCGAATCTACGTTCAATTCTGTGTCGATTAAGCTAGTTTAATTGGCTTTTTAATTTTTGCCATTTTTGGNAAAATCGAATGCATTGTTCAATCCGTCAAACATTATTTCGGAAAATATTAACACTGGAGAAAATTAGTTTTAAATTTGGAGCGCCAATGCGAATGCAACCAAAAAATTATTCGATAGGAGGACCGACAGAACTCAACCTCGTCGTTCGTCGATTTAGTGCGATGTTGCACGAACGCAACGCGCCAAACGGTTGCGTGTATACCGTGTATACGGTGTATACCCTTAGCTAGAAGCGCTAGAAGTCTAGAGGCCCAAGACTTCTAGAACTAGTTTAATTTCTTGAAGTGGTTTTCCAGTACTTGTAGCTGTTAGAACACTAATTATTCAGAAGTTTTGTTAACCAGTTCACAAAATGGCCGATACAGCAGTGGAAAAACTGCAGATCGGGCCTCGCGACGGCGTCCCGTATCCGTTGGACGTCGTTTACTGCGGCAACTGCAGCATGCCAATTGAGGTTAGTGTTCCACAACATTCGTCGCTCGAAATGAACTTAATTTCCTCTTCATGTTCAGTACTGCGAATACTACCCAGAGTATGAGAAGTGCAAGCAGTGGCTCGAGAAGAACCTGCCGACCGTGTTCGCCAATCTGAAAGTGGGCGGCGAGGAGAGCGCCGAGCACGGCACTGAGGAAGAAAAGAAACGACAAAAGCGTGGTGGCAAGGGGATGATCAAAGCCAAGAAGAAGGAGGATTTACCCAAACAAGTGTGTATATCGAGAGCACCTAGGGGTAAAAAGAAGAGTGTCACAGTTGTTACAGGTCTACACACATTTGGTAAGCAACTGTTTTCAGCTGGAAACTCACATCAAATGAAAACAGCTAAAGGTGCTAATATTTGCAAACATGTTTTCTTCTTTTAGATATTGACTTGAAGGTCGCAGCTAAGTTCTTTGGGCAGAAATTCGCGTGCGGATCGTCTGTGACAGGCGACAATGAGATCGTCATTCAGGGCGATGTGAAGGATGACCTGTTTGACTTGATTCCAGAAAAATGGCCAGAAATCGATGAAGACCTCATTGAGGATTTGGGTGATCAAAAACGTTAGTGCATAAGTTTACACCTGGGTAAATGAGGAATGGTTAAATATTGCAAAACAATGATTATTTATAATATAAATGGCATGTAATACAAACTTAATTTGTACATTATGAACTATCATCAGTATCCTCTCCAAAATGCACCTTGATGATACTCAAAATCTCCTGTACATGTGTGTCTGTCAATCTCTCCTCACTGTTCTCCACAATCAATTGAATCTCTAGTGCAGTGGCAGGAGGAGTGTTGACCATCATGAGTTTCTCAACATTTCTGAGATTATAGGGTTGTAAAGCTTTCAAGCACTTTTTTAATTTGTCGTGTCGTTGAGAACCACTGGAAGAGGACTCCAAGTATTTGAGTGCCTGAAAAGTGCAAAGAGTATTACTTTATGTACATCGTCAAAAGTTTGAATGTGTACTTCATAAGTTATAGTTGCAAGCTGTCCATGTCGAGAAGTCTTCTTATCCTTGATCTGTTGTAATTGCACCATAACTTCAAAATTAGAGAGGCAGGCAACATTTTCATCGTTTCTGTATGAAATAATAAAGGTTAGTGTTGTAATTAGTTAATAAGTAAGTTACTTTCTTACATGTCCATTTTCTGAACAGGCCATCACACTAAATAGTAAGGTTAGAGTAAGCTTTGCGTATGAAAGTTTATCATTTTGTCGCTACTGTCGTACAATAAGCTTTAAACAACTCTTATGGCACAATATCGTTCATGAATCCTTGATAGATCCAGCCGACAGCGCGCATTGAGCGTAAAGTAAAAAGCGCGCGCTTTTTCAAAAGTGAACTAACGCAACTTCTTAAGCGTCCTGCTAACGCCCCTAACCCTGCTTAGCAGAAGCGTCTTGCGCGTCTTTTGTTTGCACGTGTTGTTTTTCTATATCTTAATATCACCATGGTTGTATTGTTGCGTTAAACAGTGCAACAAGAATATACACCACAAGTGGTCTATGTATCACTACTCAAAATGTATGGATGCGTTTGAAACTAATGTAAGTATATAATCATTTAATGCAAGTGTATATAAAGTAGAAATTTCAATACACGAAAAATGCTTGTACCTTGTTCCGGCATATGGTTATAGAACATATAGGGTTTGCCAAGTTCATTTTAGTGAAGAACAGTTCTTTGTTTCTAACATGAAGAGATGCTGTTCCGTTGTATGTTGCCTTCTCGTGGGTAAGGGAGCACTGCCCACGGGTGACTTTTATTTCCGCCCTACTCGTGGGAATCGCATGGACCCGTCATCTATCTTTCTCCTGGTCGTCACTTTAATTCAGCCGATCTGGACGCACTAAATTCAGAGCTTTCACCACAGCTCCAAGTCCCACACTCTGGCTATTAAGCTTGTTTGCACTAAAGAAAAATAAACAACAATCAACACAAATCCATGAAATTGAACAATATTGCTCTTAAACAAAATCTGCTGATGCTCGTGAGAAACAAGGAGTGTTAAGAATGCTTTTTCTCAATGTGCCCCTTCTGGGTGGCTGCAACATGGTAACGACGATCTAAGATCTGTTTGATTGTAGCAATGGATCCACTGGCTATGCTGGTTGGAAAGTTCCCGAAAGACATGTGAAACTCTAATGTGAAACTACTTCGGTGGTGTGCGACGCGAAGACAGGCAAGATCCGAATCAATGACCGAGGCATTCATGACTTGATGCAAAAGTTTATACGCTCAAGCCAGTCGTCGGGTTCTAACTGCGAGCCGGACGGGGGCCAATATATTCACATTGTCAAGAAATACTCTTGACTCGGCCACGACTGAACTATTGAATGTTCTAGCGCTTAAATGACAAATATCACTAATGTTTTTGAGTTGTTTTTGCTTAAGTATAACACTTGATTTTCTTAACTGAAACATTGTTTGAGCATTTGCATTTTTTTGATATCCGAACGATTTAATTTCATGAAAATTGTTTAATTGTTACTTAAACCTAACGATTTAGCAAATACACCAAAAAATTTACGAAATGTTTAAAATGTATTCTAGTTTATGGATAGTCCATGTAGAATTGTTTAGATAATATTTTCATACATTTATAGAATGGTAATACCATTTTAATTGTACTTTACGAAATAAATATTTATATGAACATATTGCATTTTTATTTGTACATTCTAATATAAAGAACATTTGTAAATATGTCGGTATAGCTAGAACGCGATGAGGACGCACTCACCGAGTGGATGACTCACTAAATTGACACCTGTGAAGCGTTTTCAACTTTAACTAGTTTATAAAATTTCCGCCAGATGAGTTGCAATTCAACGCAAATGTAAAATGTTAAAAGTTAAAACAATGATGATTGACTGTTATCTATTTTACTTAGTTAATGCTTGTACCACTAAAATGTTAAAATTATTGTTTGCATTTAAGAACGATTTAGAGCATCAATCAAGTTTGACGGAAATGTACGAGGTAATTCGACAACCCAACATACACGTTTTCTTACATTTGTTGATAACGCATTTCGTCAGCTCATCGGCGGAGCTCAGTAAACGAAATTTCCGTGGTGAATATTCCCACGTTGATAAGTAATAACGAGCAAGACATGACCATCTGTTGAGACGAAACCGGCTTCTTGAATTTCACCTAAATTAATAAATGTGGTAAATTATTTGGAAAATGTTTCGTGATATATTTATTTTCCTGTAAGTACAAATACACTTTAAAAAAATGTAAATAATTAAGGACAATAATAAACCAAACGCTTTCGAATACATTTCAGGTTGGACACATTGTTCACCATAAAAATGTTTTTTATGGCCCTCCTCTTTGTGTCAACATTCTCATTCCTTGTGCTTCCAATCGTCTTTTTATTTATGAAATGGCGATTTTCATATTACAAGAAGAAATCAAGCACGACACAGAAGGCAATGCGGGTGGGTCTCTTCCATCCATACTGCAATGCGGGAGGCGGCGGCGAAAAGGTTCTCTGGGTGGCTTTACAAAGCATGAAGGAAAAGTATTCCAATGCAGAGTTTTACATTTACACTGGCGATGCCGAGGCCACCCCAACAGAGATCATTGACAAAGTTAATAAGAACCTGAACGTCAAGCTGGACATGAAAAACATCCACTTTGTTTATTTGACAAAGAGGAAGTGGATTGAGCCTCATGTCTATCCCTACTTCACACTTCTTGGGCAGAGTTTGGGTTCGATTTATTTGGGATATGAAGCGCTGAGTCAACTGCATCCGGACATTTTTATCGACACCACTGGTTTTGCGTTCACGCTGCCGTTATTCAAATTCCTCGGCGAGTGTCGCACCGGCTGTTACGTGCATTATCCTACGATCACTACGGACATGTTGAAGCGAGTCGCCAATCGGCGTTCGATGTACAACAACAGGAACATAATCGCGAGGAGTCCATTTTTGACCACTGGAAAGCTCTTTTACTACCGCATTCTAGCTTCAGTAAGTTATAATCTTTGGATTGAAATCATGGCTTGACGTGATATTGATTGGTTCTCGTTCCTTGTTTCAGTTGTACTCGTTTGCTGGCCAGTGTTCCGACATCACAACAGTGAACTCGACGTTTACGATGGAACACCTCACGGACCTGTGGAATCGCCCACTGCATCTGGTGTACCCACCGTGCGACGTGGATCATCTCGTCCTGATGGCTCGAGACGACCCGAAACCGAAAACAATCAAGATCCTATCGCTTTCGCAATTCCGACCCGAGAAAGACCACGCGATGCAACTGCAAGCCCTCTACGAGCTGAGAGAAATCATCCCCTACGAACTCTTCGAACACATCACGCTCGTCCTGGCCGGAAGCTGTCGCAACGAAGGCGACAACAATCGTGTGCGAGACCTGCGCGACTTATCGAAACATTTGAGTCTGGAGAAGAACGTCGAGTTCAAGATTAACATCCCGTACGATCAACTGTTGGACGAACTTCGCACGGCGCACGTCGGTATTCACACGATGGTCGATGAACATTTCGGCATTGGCGTTGTCGAATTGATGGCCGCCGGATTGATAACGGTCGCGCATCGGTCCGGCGGACCGTTGCTGGATATTATCGAAACTTCGGAGGCATCGAGACTGGGCTTTCTCGCTTCAACCGCGCAGGAATACGCGCACACGCTGAAGTTCATACTTTATTTGTCGGAGGAGGAGTTGAACGAGATTCGGACGCGAGCGCGAGCTTCCGTCGATCGGTTTTCCACGAAGAAGTTCAAGGAAGACTTTCTGCGAGCCATGGAACCTTTGTTTAAGTCCGACCTGTAGGTGGGCCTACGAATGCAATCTCTTCAATTGGAGAACTTTGCTGACATAAATCACTGTAAATTGTAAAATTTCGTATGTTATTATATAAGTATAATTGAAGCGAAGGAATTTTCACGCGAATCCAAAAAACAACGGCGTTTACATGACAAACTGAAATTTATTTGCTTCAGTGTATAAAAGTGATAGCAAACGGTGCTCTAATGATTAATTAATTTCCATCGCTTCGTTGTGTCCGGTTGTCAGTTATTAGGATGGTCGGCCAAGGAATTCATGCAATAGCGTTATGGTCATCCGAACGAATTCAGTTAGAACTTCAGCGTCGCGTCTCTGCTCCAATAATCTTATGTGCGCCTCTTGCGCATCGATGAGATTATTGAAAGCATCAAAGAGGCCGTCGGCTTCACGGGCGAACTCATCACTGGCTGTATAAAATAGCTCCCAATTGTCCACCTCCTCCCGATATGGCGCCGGACCAAGAGACTCGTGGCGTTGAATATCCATTGATCTAAATATACGAACTCAGTTTATTTGAGAAATCCGTCGCTTATACGAATCGTATACCTTTACATGCTGATAAATCTACTAAACTCCAACTCTGCAAATATTTTTCCTTTTCCTATATAGAAGATAGAAGTATCTCTCAGCACTGATAATAATTTTCACAATTGCACATAGTAATTTAGATGGTAAATTAATGGGAGAGAAAGTGAGAAATTAAGGTCCGAAATGGGACGCGATCTGTACCCGACAACTTGCAAACGCCACTAAGTTCGATCTGCCAAACGGTGGGCACGGCTACCATGATTTTGGAAATGCGACGACGATCCACAGAGCGCCCCCTTTACATACTATTTATTACGAATTATAATAATAATAACAACGAAATTGATGTCAGAAAAGTAATCCCTAATCCCGACACAACGAACCGTCCGACGATTCAATTCAGACGCATCATTTTTTATAAAACACTTCGCTGGAAGTAAACATTTCCGTTCAACACTTTTACGCCGGAGTCTTAGTCTTTAATTTATTTCAGAACCTAATGGTTGTCCCAAACATGCCCCACGTTCCGAGGTCTCAGTCTTCGGCCCCAGCTCCGACACCGAACGCAATCGTCGTCGAACAGTACTCCGGGATGTATTCCGCCCTAATTCAGGTCATCGAAGCGATGGAATCGGAGCAAATCGCCTATGCCAAAGAGCTGGAGGAGTACAAGGCCGTGCTGGATAAAATAACCGACTCGATCGACGAGATCGCTGCGCACATCAAGCGCTTGAAAGAGACCAATCCGACGGCCCTGCCCGAAAATGCCTAGGCGCTCGAAGACGGTTCTACATTTTTTTTTTATCATTCTTGTTTTAATATTGTACGACATACTGTGTGTGTGATATTTTCAATAGACATAGCGTTGGCAGAACTAAAATATTTGATTCGCATCGGCCATGGTACATTGTAAATATTTATTGCTTGAAAGCTATACGTAAGGTGGCACGTCAGTTAGCACTGACATATCGGCTCTATCTAACGATCGTTCCTTTCGAACGTGGTTTTTGTGCGGGGCAAACAAACGAGTTTGGATTCACTTTTAATTTTGGCAATTAAAAAAATACCATTTCCTGCGCTTGGTACCCAATAGCGCATGTTTGTGTTGCGGATCTTATTAAATTGTTTCGAATATGTAAAGGTATGTTGTACATCCGCCGCCCTTCAGCTGCCCACCTAAGAATAATTTGTTTTGCGTTCAGTTGCCCGCTCGGAATCGTCAGTGAAATGGAGCGTCAGATCGATGCACCCCTTGGGCCGAGCCCATATCCGAGACCATTGCTCCAACCGAACTTGGACATCATAATCGTGGACATAGATGATTCCGAGGAGGAGGTCGTGACGGACCAGCCACCGGACGCGCCGCAGGACCAAGAGAGATTGCAGCGTCGGCAGGAGCAACGCGCGCGACTGCAGCAGCACACATTGCTGTTCGTTGGGATCGAGCGTACCAATCCCTAATTTGCACAACGTCACGCAAATCGTAGTATGTATAAATGTTCTAGGCGCGAACTGTATGTACATCGATTATCTTTGCACCTGTGAACCTAGACGCACGTTATTGTTACAGTTATGACATGATTGTTCCAGCAGCACAACACACGGGACTTAATAAAATGTCTTCTTAGCGAAGAAGTAATCGATTGTTTGTTTCAATTTGGAAAATTACCGAACGGTTTAGTCTCTCTAGTACGCAAATTCTTTAAATGTTAAAGAAACGGCTAGTTTTAGCATATAATGCACTTGATACTACTAATTACAAATTCTTGAATATTTGTTTGCCGTAAACAAAAGTTGATGTTTTTCTCCGGGAATTCCTGAGGTGCTTTTAACAAACGATCATGACACATTCAATAACTAATGTGAAACAGTTTCTTTAAAACATGCATGACTTCTAAACCATTTCACAGAGAACTGCAAATTGCGCTAAAACTGAAATAGTGAAGAGTTATTGCTCGCAATTTGCATATATATTCAGATAGTAACATAAAATACAAAATTCCGATAAGCATATAAACATTATCATCTAAATATACATTAGGACAATGGTGTGAACAATGTAGTGTCATATTCTCTGGCAATGTGCGCGAGCACGGGTCAAAATGAATAAATCATAATATGCCTCAGAACTGAAGACGTCAGGTATAATACGGAATTAATAAAAAAAAAATCTAATAACTTGAACAACTGATACAAAATCAAAATAGTTATACACACGATACATGCGTGCCGTTCGAGAGACGGGCACAGTTTACCTCGAGCTGCTCCTGGACGTGCTTCTGCTGCGATTGCGACGCCTGGGCGGCGGACTCCTCGAGTGCCGACGACGCGGCGGCGGGCTCCGCCTCGGCGGGCGGAAGGGCGAGCGACGACGGAAGCGCGGCGGCGTGCGGCGCCGAATCGGCGGTCGACGTTGATGCGCGGGCGGCGGCGTCCTTCGCTGCGGCGGCGGGCGCGCCGCCGGCACCAACACGGGCGCCGCCGTGATCTCCTGCCCGTCTATCTGACCGCCGTCCATGTTCTTCATCGCGTTCTCGGCCTCGTCGGCGGTCTCGAACTCGACGTAGGCGTAACCGCGGCCGATATTCGGATGCACGTGATCCTTGGGAAACTCAACATTTTTAATCTTACCGTAAACCGCGAAAATCTCAACGATATGGTCCTTATTAACGGTGCGCGTGAGCCGTCCGATATGAATCTTTGTGGGGCGCGGCGTCGTCGAGCGACGGCGACGCTTGTTGCGCGGAGTGCGCGATCGCGTGCGCGACTTCGAGCGTGACTTCGCGCGCGCCTTCGGGTCGTCCTTCACTGGCGTGCGCCGCTTTGAGTCTTTCTCCTCTTTGACCTTGTCTCTTCCTCTGTTGTTTTCCTTTTCCAGCTTAACCTTGGCCTTGGCGTCCTTGTCGCGGCTCTTCTTCGTGCTGGTAGACCGGGATCGCGTGAGTGATCGGCGTCGAGGACGCGACCGGTTGCGGTCGCTGCTCGATGAAGAACTATCAGAAGAAGAACTGCTTGAACGAGAGCTTGAGCCTGACGAGGATGAGCTTGATGACCTTGAGGATGAGGAAGAACTGCCATCACTGGAACTAAAACGTTAGTCAATTAATCAACACTCACTTTCAAACGTCCAGCGATCATTGCACTGAAACCAACGCACCTGCCGCTGTCACTGTCAGAACTGCTACTATTGTCCGTCTTCTTCTTCTTGTCCTTGCTCAGCTCCTTCTTCTTGTCCTTCTCCTCGTTCTCCGTGTGAATCTTCGCCCTGAATCGCACACAGATATTTATAAGGCCGCCACCAGTCGGGGACGCCATTCCCGGCGGTATTATTGTGATCATACTCACATTTCGTCTGAAGAAATTATGATGCTTCGCTTAGATTTAAGCAGGGATGTTTATAAACAAACGTCCGGCCGGCGAGCGCTTGGAATTAATGCACAATTTTATTGACCAACGGCTCCTGTTCCAATCAAAACATCCGAACGGGTACGACAAAACGCTGGAACGCGTTCGACGTACGGGACGCACGCCAAGCCTATTAGTCAAGCGAGTCAAACAAACGTGAGCGTGAAATGGTGGGGTTGAAAAGTTTCAGTTTGCAGCACTGATTTTTGAAAATTGGGACAAACACATGAATAATACTAACCAAATTGACCAAAAGAAACATTCACTCCGATTTGGTCATAATAACACATGAAGCGTACGTGTTATCGCAACGAATTTTTTTATTATTTAGGTATTTTGTGCTAGGATATCACAAAAACCGGGGAAGCAGGAAAATTCGTTTCGCTTTTAACTCATAAATTTGCAATTACATGAATTTGTTTTTCTTTTGTGCAATATTTTCGTTTAATACTCTCTAAGTCTCACAGTTGGTACAACTTGTTTATGGAACGTCAGGAAGCTGCTTAGGAACGCGAGAGACGTATCCAACGTGCATCTGAAAGATTGATATTTGAAACAAATTAATTTCAATGAAAATCATACATGATACGATGAAACAATGTCATATTGCTTGCAATTTTGAAAGATTCTTTCGATTAGAAAATCACTCAACATTCGGCACTTTTTATAAATTTTTGAAGACTTGTTTTGAAGGTTAAGTTTTTTTTTAAGGAAGTCGCCTTGTTAAAGTTATGAATTCGAAGAAATCTTCCAATACAGGCCTAAAGGTATACATCATAGAACGGCTACAATTACTCAAAAATACATGTACAAATCACAACTGAAAATCGCTTGTAGAGATGGGGACACTTTCCTGATGAAGATTCCCTGATCCGGCCAACAGTCAGTAATGTCTCCAAAAGATCAAAAACATCATTAAAGTCCAACAGGCGAGACGAATTTGAGGAACTTTCCAAACCTGGCATACAATCAAGCACGCAGTGCCACAATTGGTATCAAGAAGTTGCTCCAAGAACGATCAAAGAAGTAGCTGTTACTGATAACAGAATACAAACTGTACAACTTTGGCTAAGTCAAAATGTGCTTAAAGCCAAGGACAATGAGGATACAAAAGCTAAACTACTACTGGTAACTGGGCCAAGTGGGTGTGGAAAAACAGCAACAATTAAATTGCTTTGTAAGGAGCTTAGGATTGGTGTGAAGGAGTGGCTGAACAATACAAGCACTCTAACCAAATCTAGCTTTGATAAGGATGATTATTCAGATAACTATACTTCTGTTGCCATGAAATTCTATGAGTTTTTACTAGAAGCAGCTTTCAAAGAGATTGGTTCTGACTGTAAGAAGAACATTGCCATTGTTAAAGAGATACCAAATGGTTTTATCAAAAACCCTAATGAGTTCTTCGAGCTACTAGAGTAAGTCAAAGCAAAGATGAAGAGAACAGCAATGGAATGCTACATATTTCAGGAGTATTAACACAAAGAAAACAGCCATGGTTATCTTTATAATGACGACAAGCAACTCGAACGAGGACCGGAAACTTTTCCCGGAGGAAGTCACGCAGAAATACAAGATTGATACAATCACCTTTAATCCCTGCACTGACATGTTAATGAAGAAAGCCATGCTGCGCGTGCAGGACGTCATCCGTGCACATCCGAAGCTCTACTCCATGCCATCTGAAGAAGCGTTTTCTGCAATACTGTCCGGTTCGAATGGGGACATCAGATGCGCAATCAATCAATTGTATCTTGCAGCTACCCTGGGTTGTAAGCAATTGCCGCTCGAAATAACGATGAATTCCCTAACTAAAGCCGGAACGAAGCGCAAACGACCGGCGAAATGCGCCAAACTGCCCTTCCAGCTAAAGGATCAATCTCTGGGACTATTCCACAGCATCGGTCGGGTGTTCCATCCGAAGATTAATCCGGAGACGAATAGGATTCATCACGATCTAGACCAGATCGTCGACGAGTTCAGCACCATGCCACAAATGTTCCTAGCCTTCCTGCATGAGAATTATCCGCGGTATTTCGGCGACGTGACCGACGCGACTAATGCGATTCAATGCTTGAGCACGGCTCAATGTTTGGTTGGCAGATGGTCGGAGTTTCGCGACATGCACTTGGTGGGCTTGTACATTGCAATAATGGGCATTATGCTGCAGAACAAACATCCCGTCAAGGCGTGGAATACTATAAAGGGACCCAAAAAGATCGCTCACGAGAAGTTTGTACTGTGGAGCGCCACTTTAAAGCCGATCGATTCGGTCGATTTGTGCTATTATCACCTCCTTACAAAGAAAGCCAGTTTTGATCGGTTTGCTAAAGATACTGATGTTTAGACTTTGAAGAATATTGTTAATTATGTCTTGGTTTAAATTGTCCATTGTAATGCCTCTATTGTGTTAGTTTTTACAAGAAATATCTTAAGAACCAGTTAACTTCTTTAATTCATCAGTCATGCAACAACGTTGTCGAATGCAAATTTTTGATATTTTTACAACTTTCAAACTCTTCTTCGTGATTTTCACGTGCGTCAAAATGGCTGCCAAAGTTGGCCCAATTTTTGTCTGAACTGCATTGCGATGTTGAATTTGTTAGATATTTAACATAACTTGGTTAGTGTTATTTGAAAGTACATTAAATCCTGCATCGTTTGGACTCCTAAAATTTGAATTGCAGTTGCTTTCTCTCCCTGGATCCTTGGCGACGAATTTCGCGAATTTTAAATACTACTTATATCATTGTGATTATGTCTGCGAAAATGTATAATTTGCAAGTAGAGAAACAAATTCATTAGATTCAAAATTGGCGCACGGATAAACCCAATCTGCTGCGCAGAACTTAAACTTTCGCCTTATCTTTAATTATGGTTTCGTATTTATTAATCGTTGTCATTTATGCGTGCGTATTTGACAAGGATTTGCAATTGATCATATAAACTTTTGTATAATACAAGCCACGTTCCCTAACAGAAAACGAGCATAAATGCATAGCAGGACAACAATTCCTAGAAACATTTCCTGTGGACAATAGATGGTCCGGATTCATCATACTCTTGCTTAGAGATCCACATCTGCTGGAAGGTGCTCAGCGAAGCGAGAATAGAACCACCGATCCAGACGGAGTATTTCCGTTCTGGCGGTGCGATGATCTTGATTTTCATGGTAGACGGGGCGAGAGCAGTGATCTCTTTCTGCATGCGATCGGCGATTCCGGGATACATGGTGGTGCCGCCGGACAAAACTGTGTTGGCGTATAAGTCCTTGCGGATGTCGACGTCGCACTTCAAAATAGAGTTGTATGTTGTCTCGTGAACACCACAGGCTTCCATGCCCAAATACGACGGCTGAAAAAGCGCTTCGGGACAACGAAAACGTTCGTTGCCAATCGTGATGACCTGGCCGTCAGGCAGTTCATAACTTTTCTCCAATGAACTGCTACTAGCAGCGGTGGCCATCTCCTGCTCAAAATCCAACGCGATATAGCAGAGCTTCTCCTTGATGTCGCGAACGATTTCACGCTCGGCAGTGGTGGTGAAGCTGTAGCCGCGTTCAGTAAGAATCTTCATCAAATAGTCGGTCAAGTCCCGCCCGGCCAGGTCCAGACGGAGGATGGCGTGAGGCAGGGCATAGCCCTCGTAGATGGGCACGGTGTGAGAGACACCATCGCCGGAATCGAGCACGATGCCAGTGGTACGACCGGAAGCGTACAAGGAGAGCACGGCCTGAATGGCGACATACATGGCGGGAGCGTTGAAGGTCTCGAACATGATCTGGGTCATCTTCTCTCTGTTGGCCTTGGGGTTGAGCGGAGCCTCGGTGAGCAGGACGGGGTGCTCCTCGGGGGCAACACGCAGCTCGTTGTAGAAGGTGTGATGCCAGATCTTCTCCATGTCGTCCCAGTTGGTGACGATGCCGTGCTCGATGGGGTACTTCAGGGTGAGGA
>JAODGE020005201.1:0-23244 GCA_027574965.2 Ecitophya simulans
GTGACGAGCAGGAGGTCCTTCTTTAGACACTAAACCAATTCGTTTGATCGCCGATTTTTCCTTGATTTGGTTAAGAATTATGGCCGCCCCTGGAAAATCTGCACGAGCACGACGTGCGCTATCTACTAACCAAGTTAGGGCCGATTCAACAGGGGTGGCTTTTGTTGAAATGTCATTGCCGTATAGACATAAACCTGCTTCTAACCTAAAAAAAAAACAAAATATACATTGCAGATTTATATTTCAAAATTTGTCGATAAATCTTAAATTACAATATTAATTAATTAATACAGTATTATAACTTACACATTGTATTTTGTTAAAAATACAACTACTTGGCTTTTTATTAATAATTTTTGCATAAATTAAGCTTTGTTAATATTTTAAAAATTTCTAACTTGATAACTTGTTCTTAAACTTGTTTTTTATTTTATTTGTTACCATAACCTTTAATCGTAATATTAACTTTTAAAAATTTTCCTATATATTATAGGTATAGTTTTTACTGTTACACAAGAAGTCAGTAATATATTTCCAAACTTTAAAATAACTATTAAAAAAGTAATTTTCTATAAATTACAAATTATCTAAATATTTTTGATGCTATATAGTGGGTGTTATTAAAACCTAAACTTATGCTTTTTATTTCTTTTCTCCAAATATAGTAAAGCTAATTAAATATTCTTACAATTTATATATAACCTATAATATTTAACCTGAGAATAAAGGTTTTATCAGATACTCTAAATCAAAACTCACCTTAGTGAATCTCTCGCTCCTAGTCCAGCTAATTTAACTTGTTCATTCTCTAAAATTTCATTTGCAATGTAAGCGCTTTTAATGGCAGGAATGGAAATCTCAAAGCCGTCTTCTCCGGTATACCCACATCTAGAAATCCTGCAACTTTTAATACCTGCAACCGGTCCAACTGTAGACTGCATGAAGTACAAATTCTTCAAGTTAACATCAGTCAACTTCTGTAAAGCAGCAGCCGCTATGGGTCCTTGCAGGGCCAACAGCGCTCTCTCCAAAGGGTCGTAGAATCTGACGTTAATCTTCTCTCTAGTTTTCCTCTCAAATTCGACTTGGCCCTGTTTCATGTGTTTCATGTCGTGTTCTTTTCTTCCAGCATTAGAAACTACAAACAGATGATCCTCGGCCACTTTAGTAATAATTAGATCGTCCAGAATGCCACCATTTTCGTCGGTGAAGATGGTCAAAGTCGCTGAACCGACCGGAAGATCCTTAAGGCTTGCTGTGACAAGGGTTTCCATGAATTGACAACTTGCTTTACCTACAAATTAATGAATTATTATTAAATGTTTGTTTTTCACTTTCAAAAGGAGTTTAGGTAAATTAGCTAAAATTTTTGACTTAAGATGACTTACCTTGTATTTCAGTCTGTAACATGTGTGATACATCGAACAACGACGCACTGTTTCTGGTAAAAATGTGTGAATTACTGATCGACTGATCTGCATATTGGACGGGTAACATGAAACCACCAAAATTGACCATTTTACCGCCCCTGGCCACGTGGAAGTCGAACAAGGACGTCTTAGCTGCCACGTCACTACATAATCTTAGGTTCTGTTTAAAACGCATTGAAAACTGCAAGAGTTTTGTTGAGTTTTGTACACTTTTCAACATTTATATTTTGTATGAACACGTGCAGCTAAATAAGCACAAATTTCTAGCAAAGAAACGTTTAAATTGAAGAGGTTAGACTAAAACTGACTTACGTTATGTAACATTGACTATAAAGTGCTGTTGAGGTGATAGGTCACGGATTAAGTAATGATTCATAAAAATCAAAGATAACTTTATGATTTTCGAGGTTTTAAATAGAGTAAAGTATACTTAAGTAATAAGTAAATAAATTTGTAATCGTGATAAAAGTTGTTTTTAAGCAATGTAATACTAAATAACGATAAATTAAAAGGATTTAATTTAATAATTATAGAATTAATGAGTCAAAAAGTTTCTGGAACTGATCAATTTTAGTCTAAATTAATTCGCAAAATATGAGACGTAATATTCTATTTAAAAGTCAAATTAATTACTATATATAGCGCTATGGGCGTTTAAAAACCACAACAAAAAGTTGTAATGAAATGGCAAATGCCTAGTTTTTTGTTGATAACCTTTTAAAAAACTGAGATATTTCAATTTTTTAAATTTCCAAGAAAAGTAAAAGGAATTACGCAAAAAATATATTTTGTAGTTATTAATATTTATGTTTATACCTAGTAATAATAATGTTATGTTGTTGGTAATTCTGTTTAATAATAACACATTGAGTTATTGAAATAACAAAAATGCGTAAACTGTATGATAAAGCTATTAAGTTTTGCACTATATAAAATTTGCAATTATAACTATTACCATATTAGAAATGGCACTATAATCGTTTAAACCTATAATTGAAAATATGCAGATAAAGCGAGAGTTTGAAGTCGTGTGCGGAAAACGCACGCTGGGCGCGCTCGACTGTGATGCTGGCGGGTTCTTTTTGCAAAATGAGTATTTTGGTGTACGGCGCATAGTGGGGCCAATCGCAATAGCTGTGATAGAAATTGTTTCCTTGAAAACTATTCGAGTTAAAGATTTCAAATTTTCAGCATGTAATCTTTAATATTCCTGTAATCTGCTCATAGCCAAATTTGAATTTTAGGTGATTATTTGCACCCCTTAAAAACACCCTAAACTTTGATTTTATTCTGATACATTGTGAAATTATATAATTTAATATATTATCACTGTACAATAAGTACAGGCAGCTGTGCACAATTTTACGTTTGTTTCTGAGTAACTCTTCATTTCTATCGTATTAATGTTTAACAATTCAAATTATTGAATATTTTAAATATAGTCCCACCTCCTCCTTACCGTACTTTATTTTTAACTTAAAATATACTCAAATCTTAAATCTAAAAATTAAATGCCTAGAGCCTACGCGATTCTGGTGCGCGTGGAGCTGACACCGTCAGTGGCGAACCCGCTAAAACACGTTTGGCGCGCGCGATACTGCGCACGGCGCGCTAAAAGCAAGTGCGAGTGAAATGACAGTATATTCGCGTTCGCTTGCTGCATCCGTGCGCTCGCTCTCCGCATTTGTAGATTGTAGGCAACTATTCTCACAACATTAATAATTATATCCTGGACAAAAAAGTAGCAGCTAATTTAAGAACCGTTTGAAAATATAAAATAAGAAAATTTTTTTGGCAATAAAATGAGTACTTTGTCTTGCCTTGCCAATTACTAAAAGTCCATTTGAAAATTTGATGCACTAGTTTAAACGTTAAAAGATTGATTTTTTTAAATATTATCTTTACAAAACACGCACCAAAAATATACGCACTTCAAGTTCAAAACATAAAGAATAACATTTAATAAAATTGGGTTGATAAATTAAAAATTGTGGCTTACGCAAGATTTTGAAATAGGGCATTTTTAAGAGCCAACTTTCTTATAATATATTTTCTGACTTTAATTAGTTGTAGTTGTTACACCTATAATTCTTTTGTTCTTTGGTATTTTGATCAATATGACAGAAATATCTATTAACGCCTCGGGCCACTTAAGTTTTCATTTAGAAAACATAAATTTTTGCATTGTTGTGCGTGTTTCGACGTTTGGCCCCACTATGCGGCAGTGCGCTGAAGTCGTAGCTGCGCGCGGGGTACCGCGGGCCGACGCGCGACTTCGTCTATCCAGTTTCCAGATTCTGCTCGGCATCTTCAGTGATCTACAGTCGGATCACCGGACCAACGCGTGGCAAGCGAATTTTACGTCTATAAGTAGCAGCAGTACTACTGCTGCTTTATGCTGTTAGAGGCGAGTCATAGTTATAGTGGTCGAGTGGTCGAACCAGTTTAGTGGTCATCCACGTTCGTCTCGTTCTCCAAAGTTCTAGCCGGTTCTGTTGAAGGTAGGAGTGAATATTTATCCAACATTGCTTTTCGTAAAATAATATCATCTACAAGAATATTTGATTAGGAATAATAAGTGCACAGTTAGATTTAACAATTATTAATATTGATTTTTGCTGGCCGTGGGTACCTGTTCGGTGTGATATAGTTTCATTGTGTAGAAACAGTGTTTTGGTGCTTGTGTTTCTAGGTAGAGTTATGAGTGAGTTTTGACCATTGTTTGGCGCATATTCGTCGGCGATTTTCCGATGGAAATCGGATATTTTATTCTTGCCGTCTAATGTAACTAGGCATGGGTTTTTATTGCCTATACGATCGCAGCGTACGTGCGCAGCGCCTCCACTTATCAGGAAAGTCGTGGTTGTATGTTGCTTTCTCGTGGGTACCTAAGCTTCAGAGTTCAGTGAGGACAATTGCGACCGATACGCGAAGCGTACCACGGTCTGCATGGTGTGCCCGATTAGTTGTTGCCCTGTATATCTTTTGATGTGTCACTCACGCGCTAGGTGAAGGCAAAAACAACTTCTTTTAGATTGAATTTCAGATTTGATACTACGAGCATTTGCATTGTAACCATTTGGATTGGACCTATATCTACATCAATAAGTCTATGAACGGAGATGGTGAAACGGAGAAACGCTTACATTTTATTGTTCAGTTTTCTGAGCGGAAGTGCTACCGACCTGGCAAGCTTTTTTGTTTGCTCATCATGGAGGCTTTTTACAAACGGTTATCATTACCGATGCTCTGAGTATCCTGACAGCTCTGTTGGTGAATGACGATTCGGAAGGGTGGCCCGCGTACTACAGTTGACCGTGAAGAGGGCTCGCGAGTCTGGCTGCCGCATCAAAGATTCAAAAAATACCGCTGTCTGACCGCTCTGACCGGGAAAACACCGCTCCCGTGCGGTACTGAAAAATATTTGCGGGGTATGTGGTGAGGATTTGTTGGAGGCGGAGGTTAAATTTTTTATGGTTTTGTATAAAAAGTATTAAAGACATTGTATTTGGGAAAACATGTTCGAGATCTTCAACCGCAAAACTAAATGTTATTTACAAAAAACTCACTGTCAAAAGCATTGGCAGCGTCAGTAACTTCAGTATCAATCAATTCTTTGATATTTGCGTAAATACTAAATTTGGCAGCTGGAAAAAAGTCCATTAGGTGCCGCCAGTCCTCTAATCTAAGATAACACACCAAAGTGACTTTCTTCGATCTGTAAGTGTAGTTATGTTTTGAGGTTGGAAACAATCCTTGTACCTGAAAGAATTCGACCAGAGACAAATTTGTACGCATCATAAACTTAATATTTACAATAAGCCGAGCTAAACTACCTACCAATCCAAAACTATCCCAATGAAATAAATGCTCTATGGTGACCTCAACAGTGTCCAATACTAAGACCTCAACATGTCCAAAGTACACAAAGTACATAGTTTCGTCCATGTCCCCTTTGTGACAAATGACATCCGTATCAAAGAAATTTTTAATTTGGACGTGTCCAATCATTTGTTTCATAAAATCCGGATGACAACCTTTAAAAACGAGATTGTTGCCAATCAACTTTCCAAACGTTTCCATATTCAAAACATTTCTAATCGATCGTGGACAAGCTTCTAGTATAATAGGCGTGAATGTTCCTCGGCACATCAACCACGCTTTCTCGGTGTGAATTTTGATCTTCTGCTCGAAGCTGCTAGACACTTTAGTGTTGACTATAGCTTTACACAGCGTTCTGAGATGATTATTGAATTGAAGGAGGTAATGTCGGTTTTGTTTCATGATATCCAAAATTGCGGCAAAGTTAACGACAAAGAGAATCCGAGAGGTCACAATGTAGAAGATCAGGAATAACGTCGACGCAGTGTTTTCCGGACAGAATGACTGCCCCCTCAAGGTCAATATTGATATCGTATGGAAGCAAGCAAGAGAAAGATATTTTTGGTCTACGGGAAGAGCAAAATAAAATAAACAGATTCCTGTGAAGAACGATAGGTAGAAGTTAGAAAAAATGGAAAATTTTTGAATCCTGTTGGTGTGACTAGGTTTTGTTGTGCGGATATAGTTGTAGTATTCTAGGAGACAGTACTAAAACAAGTAATACAAATGTTCTTTGGACCTGGAACACTAGAAACTTTTAGAGTAAAGTTTACTTACAATTCTTACTAATCTATTAAAGTGCAACCATGTGTACAAGTTGTAGATCCATCCTCCATTGAAGCTGAATTCTTGATAATTAGACGCAAATATTAACAATTCAAACGGAATCAAAGACAAGAGATCAAAGATGACCGCCCGATGTCTGGAGACACTTCGAACGAATGTTTTGACATTGAATTTTTTCCGTTTTCTGAGGCCACTCAAGATGGCAACTTTGAAAGCTGTCAATAAATCACACAAGTAGCACATTCCAACCAGACTAATCCTTAGATATCTTTGTATAATATCTGTATCCTTTCTGGAAAACCAGCCAGAAGGAAGCTGCATGTCCACCATTAGAAGCAGGTTTAGGCAATATGAAAAAATTGCTAGAATGATGTACAAGCCGATCATTATTCTTGACCAGCGCTTGTCGACCCAGGTGTCCCTATCCCAGATGCTTATAAAGTGTTCAAAGTTTATGCCGCTTTCTTCGCCTAAGATATAGGCACTACCTCTTAAAGAGCAGTGTTTGCTCATTAACTCACTTAAACACTCGGTGGTGATCAACCTATAGAACTCGATAGTTTTAATTTTGAGAAGAATCACGACCCCGGAGCCTTTTGCTGTGTACATGGATCGCACCATTTTGATGTTGTCAAAGTTACCGAAGATGCTACCCATTGGCAAAGATTTGAGAACCGAGCCAGTGCTGGAAAGTATCTCAATTTGGCCAGACTTTAAGATGTAGAGGGTGTCGATTACGTCATTCACTTCATAGATGTTCCCAGCATTGTAGAAAGTTTCCTCGAGGTGCGCCGACAACTGGCGTTGGAACAGCGGGGTAATCAACGGATATTTCACCATTTTCAGCGTGGAATTGTGCAGGAATATACACATGTCCTCGAATAATTCTTGGGGGCACTTGGGAAAGTTTATCTTCTGGTCGATGGTTTTACTCCTTGTCCAGATGTTGTAAAAGTGGGACAGGAGCAGCTTTTTGGTTTTGTTGGACACTTTGAGGTATTGCATGTAGAATTTCAAGCTGTTGAACTCTTCTTTATAGGTGTTTACACGAGGGGCTTGGTATATTGACACAAAAAATGCAATGAAGATTCCGAAAAAGAAGTAACCTGAAATATTGAATTCACCGTAAACAAAGATAATGAGATGGTTTAGAAGGTGGTTTAGTTACCTAAAATAGTATTGTAAAGGTTAAAATTGAATTCGTTTATGTTGAAATTAGTTGAGAGGTCTTTGTTAGTGCAGGACACCAAGAAGACATCGAACGAAACTTTTTGGAGAGAAATGACGTAGAAATCAAAAGAGTTGTTTGAGGTACTGCTTATAAATGTTGCTCTGTTTCTTATAACATAGTCCAGGAATAAAACCTCAGATGTTGAAATTAGTAATATGTTTGTTGAGATATTTATGAGGACGCAAGCTATTACAAGGAATAATACACCAAATCTAAAAATAAGTAAACTATAATAGAATTGTGCACATAAATGATATTATTTATAGCAATCTACAGACTTGTGTTAACCGAACAAAACGCAAAACATAAACGATTGTAGAGTAGAGTTAAAGCCATAAAAAGAAAATGCGCAAGAATTGCGTGGAGAAAACGATAACATCAGAACCAAAAAAAAAAATACAAAAAATTATCCAAAAAGGACAACTTCCAGTATGTGAACTTGTTCAAAGCAATCAGGTCACATGTCATCTGTTTTGTTGGGTTTATTTAGTTTGGCCGTGGTTCTCCAAAAAGAACTCAACATTGTCTATAAAGTCAAGAATGCTGTAATGTTTTTACGTAAGAAGTCTAACCCACGATATTTCGGCGACAGAAGTTTTGAGTTGTTGGAAATTGCTTTAGAGGCACGTGGTAAAATTTGAGATCTGTCGGCATTGCATTGGAAAAAAGTGGCCAAGTTAAATTTGCAAAAAATTTAAGGTAATTAACGTTTAGAATAATGTGTGGTGATGCAATAGAAAATATACTTTAAAGCAGAAAAACAACAAGAGCAAAAATATAATAAGAAATAGTTGTGTAAAAGAAAATAAAAGACAAACATAAAACCGTTACTTATAAAGGTAGCAAGAAAACGAATAAGAAGAGTTTTTGAAGCGAAGGAGCGTTGAGTAATGACAAAGTAAAGCACGGTGGAGAGTGCGCATCTTTTGCCTAACCCTATCTCTTTACATCTCACCACATATAAACTTACTTTAAATTCCTTTGATTCCGAAATAATCTCTTGTCATGCCATAATTCTCTGGCGCGTATCAACAACAAATACTTATTGCATCCTAAAGTATGATACACTTGATAAGACACTTTTCTTAGGACATTAGATCTGTAAGATATCATGAAGAACAGCTTTATCGGAAAACTTCCAAAAAAATCAACAATAAATCTAGTCTTCAAATAATGAATAGCTGTGGCTTTTGGATGTAATACCAAAATTTTTTTTTTATTATAATAGCAAACATGCATCTGTACATACCTGAAACCGAAGAATAAATAAAGTTATTATCGTAAATAAAACAAAAACTTACATGTCAATTAACATGAAGACATAAAATATTATTCCAAGACCTAGCTCGACAAGTATCCCTCTATTCCAAGACATGTAAATAAACATATCATCAATGCAAAACAACCAAACAACAAGAGCTCTACAGATTTCCCAATTGTGGAGAAATCTGCCATCTGGTAACAAGGTGCGTGGCATTAAAAACGATTTTAAAAACTCGAGATATTTGTTCTTCTCGTATTGATACTTCCATTCTAAATGAACTGGATGCGTTCGCTGCGATGTAAATCTGAAAAAACTCTCTATCGTTTTTTTATAATTTTGAGCACTTAAATTTTGATTGGCGTCAACGTATTTAGTCATAGTAAACATCCAAGAACGAGCGTCAATGCTCTGGAGAGCTATCTTCAGTATTTTTAAGTTATTTTTTTCCAGTGACAACGCTGTAATGACATCGTCAATTTGTAGTGTCACCAATTTTACGTGGGTGTAAGCCCGCACTGTGAAAGGGATAGGTTTCCCCAAGAGGGTCTCAACTATTCCAATAAGGGTTCCTTCAAAAGTTTATATTTTAACGTAAATAAAACAAAAAGAAACGAAAAACTAACCTGGACCTAAGATGCTGTGAACAATTTCATTTTGTGGATACACCATTTTGACATATCCTTCCTGAACGATGCAAATTTTATCTTGTCTAACCCCCCCGTAAACCAGCACTTCTTTTGGGGGGAGCACGGATGGCTTGCAGTAACTTGCAATTAATTCTAGCACGTCCTTATTGCAATACCGAAAGATTTCGAGTTTCTCTAGCAATCCCTTGAAGTAGACGTACTTCCATGACTTGACACTTGCTTCTGGAGCAGTTTGCAACAACTGCAAACTCTTTGTCAGTTTGTTCCAGTACCATTGACAGTGCAGGTACTCATTTACTCTATTCCTCAAATATCTGGGAAAGGACTTTCTATGCATGAACTTGTTAGCATCTTTGACCTTCTTCTTGTAGACAATATTCAGTTGTGTTTCGAGAATCACGGTCGAAGTAAATGAAGCCAGATAAAATGTCAGAAGGTATAATCCAACAAAACAAATGACACATGAGCAGATTACTTCGTACATATTCAGAGACAGTCCTAGATTGACTTGTAAGATCTGAGACAGCGTCTTGTAACCAATCAGGAAGCTTTTGTTTTTTTCGGATGAGGGGAGGTGCGTGTGAATGAGAAAGTATAGAAAACAGCTACAGACATATCCACTGGCCAGGACGTAGAAAAGGTATAAGAACAACTCAATGTATATAAATATGTTTTTGGTGAAAAAGTTTTTTGTTATTATACTTCTAATATAAACAGGTATCTGCACAATTTTGACTACGTGCAGGATGGTAATCCAGTGAATTGGCTCAGACAGCACCAAACTTAAGAGTATCCATGGTATGGCCGCGATTATATCCACGTAGAACATGTATTGAGTAATTCTTGTCAGGAGAATTGTCCATATTGTAGTGATCATTTTGTTGCTTTCTATTATTGTGATTAGTTTAACGAAGACGTCGATTATAAACATTATGTTCACATAAATGTTGATGACATTGAAACCAAGGTTAGAAAAATCTTGTAGTACAAATATGTAATATGGGTGGATGCAACTTGCGAGAGCAATTGTAAATAGTATCAAGAGTTTCCATATTTTTAAGAAGGAGTTGTCTAGGTTAAGTTTCCATGGAAAATTTGCACTGAAGAAGAAGTGGTCGGATATACCATTGGGCCTTGCCTAAAGTTTAAGATATAATAATTTATTATTTGAAAAAGTTACGGAAATAGATATTCTTACATTACTTAGGACGTAGCTGGTATACTTGAAGCGAAAATTATTATTCTTGTAAGAGTTTCTTGGATCGTAAATATCCACGTGTTTTTCTTGAGGTAGAAATGGCTTTATCCGAATGATGGATTTATTTAAAGGTTTTTTATCAAAACGTTTTAATTTAGCAAATTTTAATCTTCTCTGAAATAACAAACATTGATAGTTTTATATTTATCACTCCTTGCAAAAAAAAATTATAAAATTGACCAAATTTAAACTTTGACTGAAATTTATAGCAAACGTATCAATACAAGAATGATATAAAAATGTCTTTAGACATTTGTCACATGAACGCATGGACCGAGCTTTTATTGCTAGGAACTGAGTTTATAAACGAAAAGAAGTGTGTTAAGAGAACAGTTTAATGCGCACGCGCGTACAAGAATGGGGAGTGAAACATCTGCTGGAACTTTTCCCACGCAAATCAAGTTAACATCTCTCAAAAATCTCCGTAGATGAAAAGCGAGCGTAGCAACTAGTTGGAGGAAAGTTCCACTCCCCACTTAATTTATATTTTATT
The DNA here is from genome assembly GCA_027574965.2 of Ecitophya simulans. NCBI lineage: Eukaryota > Metazoa > Arthropoda > Insecta > Coleoptera > Staphylinidae > Ecitophya > Ecitophya simulans. Next base: position 10,992 of record JAODGE020005201.1, read on the forward strand.
CAGAGTGAAAGGTGTAACACGCCTTCACCCTCATCATTCTATGTCTATACAAATATAAATTTAAAAATACCAAATAATTCAAACTCACTTACATTTAATTTAAATTGTAAATTTTCTTTCAACAACAATCGTAAATTTTTCAGCCTCCAAAACGCGGTCTTTTCCAACACATACAAGCACGTATAGTCGCACGCAATTAATCTAAATTGGCTCTTCATCCCATAAACCAAATTAAAATCACCAAAACACGCCCCGACTCCTAACTCCACAACCCTAGCTTTGTCATCTTCCTCGCTCAAGATACCCACGTTGCCTCTAGCGACAAAATGCACCTTACTCAGCTGAGTTCCGGTTTTGTAAATTACTTCACCCGAAGTATACGACACGATGTGCATTATCGAAGCGACCATTCTCTTAAAAGAGGACGATTCTTTGTAGAACAGTTGTGTTTGGGTTAGGGCAAACCAGTACATGTCCAGAACCAAGTCACTCTGCATTCCCCAGGGTATGATATCAAGATGCTTGTAGAGATTTATTGCGGATTCTTTCTCAAAGTAATTTATAAAATAGTTAGTTACTTTAAAGTGGATAGATTGAGGTACTTCGGGCATTATATTCGAAAATTGAGCAACTTGAGCTCTATACTGAATCTCGTCGTGATAGTAATAATAGTTCTCCAGCGTAAGATCGCAAATGAACAATAAATTAACGTAAGCGGTAAGCATCATCAAAGCGATGATTATTAAACATTCTGCATTGTTTGCGGCACTGTTTGCGCTGCAAAATTGGGGTAAATGTTATTATGTAATGTGGCGCTATCCAGTAGTGCAGTTAACTTTACCCATTGAATGTAATCGCTCCTATACAATAATACATTGTCACAAAATACCATTTCCAGGCGGCAACATATTCATCCTTGTTACTGTCGTCATATTTGAAGACGGTTTGTGGAACCTCCAAGGACATGTAGTGATTTTTGTTTTTAGCATTTACAACCAGTTTTTCACATGACTGTTAACGAAGGATTATAAAAACATTTAATTCAATTCGTAAATGTTTCTGATTACTTACCAAACAAGTCAATGTCAATGCACAAGTTGCTGTATGAACAAGAAACAAGTAAATCAAGCTGTACTTTTGTAACAGGACGACGAAGTTGTTTTTGTTGTTAGAGGTCGATGCGCGGACTGAATATATATGTAATTTATACATTATAAAGTTTGAAAAAAAAGGTTTATAAGTTCTCTTACTGTAAAATATGTAAATGTGATAAGACCTCAGGCAGGAGATGGCTACGTGTATTTCCGGAATTATATAATAGAAAATTGCGGCTAGAATAACTCCGATGGTTTCTACTACGAGACGAAGATCTGTAACGCACATCTATTGTTAATTTGATTTATTAGAAGAACTATGAAATTTTTACTTACGAATCCAGTAAGAAGGAAAAACAGTTCTCTTGATTGTAAATCGATACCAGATGCGTCCAATTAAATGCACAATATTTAGAGGGACGACAATGTGGAACAGATACGTTAGGTTGTGAATTTCGGAGAAGTATGGTGAATGTTTGCAGTAAATATACTGAAATAAGTAATAATGTATTTCTAGGTGGTGAATTACNTTACACAGATCGTCGCGATGCGTCGAATCGAGCAAAGCTGGGAGCGGGAGCTGTCCACATTTCGAGTTGTGTGGTGGGAGCAATCTTATACTACCCTACACTATCTACTACCAGATAGCATCAATTTACGTCAGACTAATTGCTATCACTGTGTGGAAAGAAAGTACAGTGACGATATTAACGTGTCATAACGATCTTATTACTCTACGTTAAGTAATATCCGAATAAAATAATATAAAAACAGACAAAATAACTTACCTTGTAAGATTCAAGGCAATATAAAATCAGAAAACTGACTGTAAAGCAGAACAACAGTTGTAGAGAGAATAAAACTTTAAGTATAGTCCATGCAAAGTTCATATTAGCCAAAGCACCCTCATAGGACACTTCAGATCCATAATCACACTCCATGATTGTGTCAATGTTGGGGTTATTAGGGCACTCTCCATGGCGTTTGTTTTCGGCTTCAGTTTCATCTGTTGACGACGAAGAAGTAGACGTGACTGATGCTTCTGTGTTGATATTTTCTTTTGACATTACTGTGGCGAATTGTGTTGATTGGAAATGAGATGTAGACAATTGTTTAATACAAGTCATGTTGCCATAGCAAACTAATTTATTTTATATATTAATGTAGAAGGTAACTTTAAAAGTATTATGACATATGTCAAACTATGATAATATGTAAGATCTTTTTGATTTCAATTTTAGTTTTAGCATTTTATTAATGCTAAGTTTGTTTACTAGCGGCGATACAAGAAGAATAGCAAAAAAATACAAAAATAATTCATTTTTTGTCGTATTTGATGAGGAGCAAATAAATATTTAGTTAAAAAACAATGCTTATGACTTAATAATCCACGCAATATATTTTATTTTTTTGTGGGCGACAAAACTCTCACAATATTTAGTTACTATTTATTACTCATTCATTTGTTCTGTTCTTTACTTTGTCCAGTTCAAATTGGGGACAAATCAATTTCGAATGTAGATTTATCAAATTTAAATTGAGACAAGGAACATTAACATAAAAGTCAACAATTTCAAGTTGAGATTAAACAAGTTCAACATGAGATTTACAATATTAAGTTGAGATTAAATAATCTTAAATTAAGATAATACAAAATTAAATGGTTAAGTAACTGAAACCAAACATTCATTTTGAGAATATTATTTGTAAAATATTTAATTTTGCAAACTAGAATATTTATCTTACTGAATTAGCTATAAATTGGAGACGACAAGGCGAGGTAACTGAAATTCTTCTTATTCACTTAGTCACTTAGCAATGTGTCGATAAGTTGATGGAGTGTTTTTTATTTGAGCAAAAACGAAAAATGATTTGGCGACTCAGGTATCACAGATTGTAGCTGGGGAGAGAAGAAATAATTTAACCTATAGTGAATTTTGGTTTTAAAAATTAGAAAATATAATACCACAGAATATAGAAAACATATATGTTGAAAATTGCAGAAAATATGCGGTTTTTGTACAACAATTCATTCCTGCAGTTATTAACATAGACAACCATCAGTTCAAATAATTTTTAATGCATTTTTTCTTTTTTTGTTAATATATAAATTGTAAATCTCAATTGTAAGTAGTAAATATTATTTTGAAGTTGTTTAATCCCAATTCGCAATGGATTATTCTAATTTTAATGTTCTTTATCTGAATTTGAATTTGAATAATCTCAATTAGAAATTGAAAAGTTTCAATTTGAACTTAAAAAGGTATAGACATTCCACAAATTAATTGTTTTTTCTTTTATTTGATACATTCCTTTTTATTATTAATATTAATAATATAATAGTAATAACGTTGTACAGTTTTAATTAACAATGAGACTATTACGAGACGAGCAGAATCGTATAGTGTTTTTTTGCTTATCACGACCTTAACGTTACCGGGCAGATAAATCTGTAAACGCACGTATGTTATAATACTCTCAGACATTTTTCCACTGTGTCAGAATAAAACACGTTAAGTAATAATAACAAAAAATCTCTTTATATTAACCAAAAATTGATTAATATTGTTCAAATATAACAAATAACATCTAAATTATTATAAACTTTCAAATCTGGTCAGAGATGAAACTTGTCTCGTTGTCTAATCTTATTTGCACGAAGTAATAACATGAAGTTTACTTACTGGATTTATTTATTGTCGATAATCATCGCATTGGTTTACATACAAGTAAGTTTTGTCACCTACAAATTTTCAATAATTTAACCAATTTTAATAAACAGAAAAGTGTGTCATAATATTGTTTTCTAGACATTGGAGAAAAGAGAATATTACCAATGGGAATTTGACTTAAAGTCAGGCATTCGAAGAAGACGAAAATGGACCATCGACGAGCGCTTAATTTTGGCTCCTAAGTTGTTTGCTAATTTGCTTAACGGATTGTGGATTTTAATAGGTATTAATCGTCAAATTTATTTAAACATGTTTGTCCTGGGTAAATGGAGCCCCTTCGACAACATGGTCTGCATTACGGAATTTTTTATTACGGGCAATAAAGTTGAATACACTCGGAATGAACTTGCTCAAGTTCTTATATTTAATTCTGACGATTGAGCAAATCCAAATTAAAGAAATTAGACTGCTTTTTTTAAAATAATCATTTAATAGATTGTGCTACTTGAACACAAGTTTAGATTAGCTTAGATGGTCTTGCGTTAAGATAAATTATTATTTATTGTAAAAAAAATTATTTACGAAAACTGATTTAAAATAGTTTCAAATAATAGTGAAATATTTTTAAAATCAAAATTTCAATTGTAAACTAATTTAAGAATTTTGAAATTGATTTTTATAGGGTTAAGTAATAAGAAGGTAATAAATTGTAAGCTTAACCAAAAAATCTGTTTCTCACATTATACATAAAATTTTAACAATTTTGTCATCTTCATTTTTTAATATTTATAGCTTTCAATAATGAAGATGACTTCTAAAGTTAAATTTTTGGCATAAGAACATTACCAATCTGGTCAAATTGTAGCAAGAAATTGTTAGAAATTAAAAAAAAAACTACATAATAGATTAAATTGTTCTTATATTTTCAGAAAACCCGTCGAATTATTTATGAAAAAAATCATTTTATTTCTGAAAATGTTTCATCTTTATTTAAAATTACGAACAGTGTGAGCAATAACATAAAAATTTTCTCCACTGAATTGTTTTATTTCTATTTATTGTAAAATAACAAACAATATCTCATAGTTTAATATTTTAAACAATGTAAAAAAAGCATAAATTATGTTAAGTCAAATAATAAGCAATTACGCCAATTAATTTGGATGATTAACTAAACTAAATATAACATTTTATCTTCAGTTTTTATTAAATTGTGTATGTGTAATATGACGGCACTCGAGCGTAGCTTTAGATTAGATTAGATTATGGGTGAGGCAAAGTTGACGCAGATGACACCACTTTATTTTTGTTTTAATAAATATACTTTGGAAATATTCTGATACACTGTACATTTTTGAGATATTTCAGCATTTTAAAACATGATGAACAACACGAAAATATTATTAATTAGACTGGGTTATTAGACATAGTTCTAAGATTAATAGTAATAGTAAATAAAGCTAACGGTAAGTTAAGTAAGTTAAAATATACGGAAGTGTGTAACCCCTGGATTCATTGCGACAGTAGATGAGTAGATGATGAGTAGATAAGCTAAACTAACTATACCGGAAATTTAAACTGTAAATGTTTTAGTTTTTGTTTGACTGCTATTTTTTAATGTTAATTAACTATAAATGCTAATGTACAGTAATATTTATCACGCGTAGAAGTTGGTTTTAAACATGGTTTTAGATTAGAAACTCGTGGAAATTAGTCTATTGGTAATTTGTAAATTGATTGTTATGTGTTTTCCATAGTCACGTCATATGTTTAACTTTCATTCAATAAACTTTAGCAATTGTTTTTTAATAAATCAACTTATAGAATATAGCGCTATGTACGATTTTTTAAGTTGTTCAAGATCAGTTATGGTTGCTTAAGATAAGTGAAGTTAGTTGCACCTGCATAACAAAGAATGTTTGTCATACTTTCAGAAAGTTCTGAATATTTACTTTTTTGACAATATGTTGTACTTTGCCTTAGTTTTAGATAAAGTTTAGCTTGTGACGTGCGCGTGGAAGAAATTCTCATCATAAGTGCTGTAAAAGTGCAATAACATTTATATATTTTTTAAGATCTATCAAGATTATTAGAAAAGTTCTAATAAAATATAGATTGAGTTGTTTTGAATCACTTAAAAGTAAGTCTTGAGATATCATTTTCGCATTTTGTCTAAAAACTTACACAGAAAATGAAACAATTGAGATAAGGTTTTGCATAACTAACAATATTATTTTTAATAAATATGTAAGAATTTTGTCTACAATAATTACGTAAATGATTGAATAGTCTCGTGATTTAGTTTTGTTTAAATCTTTATATGCTTTGTATATAGAGAAGTACTCAAGTAACTGTTTTGCATAACAAGCAACGCTTGAAAAATAAATTTACTTAAAAATAATAACAATTTACTATATCATTTACGTTATTTTTTCTTATCCAAACAAACAAATTTTTAATTTTTTCTATTTAGTTTTTTTGTTTTGAGAACATTTTGTTTGTAAATTTGATTTGTTTAAATTGAATATTACAGTATGGTCCCATTTTAAAAATATAAAAACGCTTTTTGCATTTAAAACAAAACATTTCAACCCCAAATAAAATACAACAAAGAAAAAATAAACAAATTACATAAAAAAATAAAAAAAAGTAATAATGTAACAAATTATTATTAATATTCCTACCCATAAATTGTACAATCATTGAAAAGATATGACTCATTGTAAACAGACTAACCAGAACTAGAATCATCACAACCAAGAAAATTAAAAATATTAATCAATTATTCAATCAAACAAAATAGACACCAAGCACATAACTAGAGTAGCAATAATTTCTTTCTACAACAAAATTCTTCAAAATATTTCTTTTAATTATAAAAATATTTCAAACATTTTTTTTAAATATCTGTTAATGAATAAGGCGCGATCAACGCTTGAGTTTTGTCTGATTGAGTACACCCCCGTTATCTATCTCGATGTCTATTGATATGATTTGTTTTTTGCTCGCGTCGAGTTTTCTAGGACCTATCACTTTGGTTCTGCAGTCGGCGTTGATTCGCTCGACCTTATGCGTCAACTCAATGCGCTCAGTTTGTATCTGTTGCAGGAGTTTGGACTGTTCTTCGGTGACCGCCTCCAGACAGGAATCGTACACTTCCAGGGAGAGTTGCTTTTCCCAGTCGCACGCCTCGGGGGCAGAATTTGACCGCCCGGCCGTGGCGAGATTGCGCCGTTGGGTGATGTTCGTTCGACGAGCTTCCGCGTCGGATGGCCGGTGTGCGTGGGATCTTCTACTAAATGGATTCTGGAATTTTGGATTTAGTCGAATTTTGAGTTCAGTCGCAGATTTGGAATCTTATACCTGGAAGGAATGTTTCTTGAGCATATGCTTGATGAGTATCAACGTGTCCAACTTGGGAATGGATGTGATGACCTTGGCGACATCTTCATCAGTCACTTCCACTAGATGACAGTTGTCCTCTTCGCTTGGTAATAATGCCGTGCCGCTTTTGGTTACCCATGGGTCCAGCTAAAAAGAAATGCTGATAAACTCTCTGCCTTCTTTATGTTCCAATGACTGGGTCTCACCTTAATTTCCCCTAGGGTTATCCTCTGGTTTGGATCCTTGACGAGCATTTTTTTGATCAATGCCTTGAGGCCCTCAGAAACCTTAGGTATTGCAGGAAAGTCCACAACTTGGTGTCTTATTTTCGAATAGAGCCCTACGATGTTTTTGTCGTAGAAAGGGACGTGCCCGTAGACGAAAGCAAAGAGGGTAATGCCCATGGACCAAATGTCTGCTGCCTTTCCGCTGAAGCCTGCCCTCTGATCGCCGACGGCTTCCGGCGCAATAAATGCAGGAGTCCCTGCCGTCGAGCTGAGGAAGGCGTCGGTCCCGTCGAACTCATTGCACACTCCGAGATCGGCTATCTGGATTCGCCCGACTTCGCTCAGGAGCAAATTGGCTGGTTTGATGTCCCGGTGAATTATCCTTTGGTAATGCACTGAAACGTGCAATAAGAAAGATTAAAATTAAACAAACAAGACTGATATAACTTTTGATTAAAAATAGTGGGGGGGGGGGCATTGGAGGGTACTACAGGAGAGCGGGTGTGGAAGGCGTCTGCTGTCAGTATCTGTTCTTCATCGATTGCAACAAGCCGTTACAATTATATCAAACGGCGTAAACCTTTGCAACGGGGTGATAACTCATTGCCTTTCCGCTCCGTTGCCGCTACCTATTTCTCGAGCACAGTATTGGTTCGTTTACTACCGCTGCGGCGCCGATGAGTCTCTTCAAAGCTTCGAGCGTGCGGGTAATAGGAAAAGTTCAGCTAGTTGGGCACAAAAAGGTCCGGGGATGAGATCAAGCTATAAATTACGTTAAATTAAAATAAAAAAATGAAAGATGTGAGAGAATGAAAAGAGATGAGAACAAAGAGGGAGGAATAAAGTGATGGTTTAAAAATAAAGAAAATAGTGAAACTGGTGAGATAAGAGAGATGAAAAAAATGTGGAGACAGAGATCAGAATACGAAATGAGGAAAGGGATGAGAAGAGAGCAAAAGAGAAGACAGAAAAAAGGGAAAAAAGAACAGAGACCAAAGAAGAGAAATATGAAGAGAAAGAAAAAAATGAATAAAGCTAAAGAGAAAAAGAGAAATGAAGAGAGAGAAAGAAATAAGAAGAGATAAGAGAAGAGGAAATGACATCGTCTAACCTATTCTAATCTAATCAAAGACAAGTTTAACCAAACAATTAACCAACTATTACTACTTACAGTATTCAATTCCAAGAACAACATCCCTAAAATAAGCCCACGATTCGTCTTCGCTTAAAGGTTTTTCCGTAGGCACGTCCATGACTTGCCCTCGTTCTAACAGCTCAAAAACAAGATATAGATGATCTTCCACAGGATCATCTAATACCTCAATCAATTTAACAACATTCGGGTGGTCCAATTTTTTCAAAACGGCTATCTCGGTGTACACCCGCTGAAGCGGCGACGTTGAATCAGCTCTCCGGCCTTCCTTTTTTGGCGGCATTCTGCCAAACATGCCGGCTTTCTTAAGCAGTTTTTTCTTTGAAAGAATCTTCATCGCCTACACGAGAAAATGTACGCGTTCGTAAATAAATTTTTCCTCAAATACTAAAATGACGAATTTTACTCACATAATGTGTATCATCCTCCTCGTTATATGCCAACTTGACAACGCCGTAGGAACCCTGCAAAAAACACAAGGACGAGTATTATTACAAGTACTTTGCAGTGACTTTAACCTTAACGGAACTTTGCACGTTTCTCCATCTCGCGTGTTCCGACTTTAAGTTTAAGTTCAGGACTTCGACTTCAACACGCGATTTGCATTCCTCCTGAAGCCAGGCATAATAGGGTACTCATAATTGAATATTTAAAAATATAAATTAAATGTGAACATTTGTCTAAATGGCGCAATTAAAATTAATCTATTTTTGTTCATTTTGTCGTTTTGCTATTTGCTTGGTTGGGTATTTATTTATATGTAATAATTAGATTCATGCCAATGTATGAAGTGACCTTTGACCGCCAACATTTTCCAAGAAGGCGAATAATGACCATCGATTCTAAGCGAAACGTGTGTATAATTCATAGGGTTTACGTGAGTTTAGTTGATTTTTAATTACGAGAATATATTTATACTAAAATTACTGCAAAGCTTCCAGTTTTAAATAACTATCAAGTAAGCAAAACAATAGAATTATTCATTTTTAAAAATAACATGCTTAAAAGATTTATTTAAATTTGATACAATAGTTCACGAGATATATAGTTTTCAGAAATTTTTGGTAATTATTTTTTTAAAAATTACACTTTAAAATGTTACAAAATGTAAAAACTCTGAAAAGCCGCAAAATTGAAATAAAACATAAACACGCATTATCGAGTTAAAATATTAAGTTCTGAAAATAAATTACTTTAAGTAAGTAAATTCCGTATAATAGTTAACAAAATATTTAGTTTTATTATATAACTTGACGCATGCGAGTCAGAAATATTCTCCCTACTATCCCCCGCCAAAAAAAATCTTTGTAATTAAAACATTAATTTTTACAAAAATAGCAAAATGAAATTATTCCGGACGATAATTCTAATTATCCTGTGTTAAATATTAAAAGCCATTATGAAGTAAAACACAATATAAAATGCGTACGTGCAAACATCGCTCGTCCTCATCCGTCATCCTTGTACGTTGCAGATGCGCATTAACGTCGCGAAGATAATGGAAAAACCCCGGCGCCTGTTTACGAGTGCACATAAATAAAGGATAACGTTAAAACAGAAGCATTCAGGAGGACGCGAGCGTGTTGAACGCGAAGGACACGCGCGAGCAATAGGACTCAACGGCTGCTAACTGAACGTGACGTGCCGCAGGACATAAAAACACTACTAATACTATGAAACTATTTTTGGCTTTGTCGAGCCCAATCGTTACTAAGCGGTTTCCCTTAAAGAAATTTTACGTACAATTACCCGAAAAGTATTAAAACCTAATTTAAGGTAAACGCATTAAAGAACTTTGTCGTTACTGATGCGTTGCCCATCACGAATTTTGCATGTATTAATTTCACATTAACATAACTAATTTTCCGAATAGTATGCTTGCAGACCATTGTAGTTATTAATGAGTAACTACGCAAATTTTTTAGAATAGAACTAAACTAATTTTTATCGTAAAAGTAGCTCAGAACCTTATTGTTCCTGACAAGTAATTTTACGTAAAAGTTCTAGATTACAACGAAACAAATTCCCATCATGACAGCAGGATTAAACTTCTTTGGCGCTACTGAGGGATTTTACGTAAATCTGTTCGACTCTCACCTGGCCAATAGAATCCTTCAGTTTGTATTGATTGAGCTGTAGATACATTCCGCTGCGTTCGATTGACACTCGTCGCGACTCTCGCAGGGGTTGACGTTTTCTACTGCACCGCGGCGATCCTGCAACAATATTCTCCGTAAATTTCCCGGCCCAGTTTGAGAAGCAGTCCGGTCTATGAATTACCCGTGGGACTTCCATAAGGTGAGAAAGGACAATTGGGAAAAATCGACCGACCGCCGTTTCCATCGTTTTCGCTTTTGGTCGAAGAGTAGGTCAATCCTGCAGGCGGACTATCCGCAACCGCCAAACTTTTGGATTGAGTGAGCAGCCCTAATCTCGGTTGGATTCTCGACCGCGGCGTTGTGCCACTTTCTGTTACTTCCGGTTTGGGAACTTCCTGCATTACCTTGTTCTTGCTCGGCATGTTCTTTACGTTGTTGTTATTACTGGCGTCCATGTTATGGCTTGCGCTGTACGTGGAAGTCGCGTCTCCGGATTCGTCGATATTTTGAAGTTTCCATGAACTCGCAGGATCCATAGAACGATTTGTTGACGAAGGCACGTCGGTGTTTGTTAGTTTGTTTATCACAGTCGCGCTTTCTCGAACTTCTCGAATATTTTTCTCTTCTCTGACGTTTCCGACAGTTGTGGCATGAGTGGCGTCATCTGTCACGTTCATAGCTGGCGCTGCTATGTGCGATCCAGGCGTGATGAGTTGATTGGTCGTGATCGCTGGAAGTTTTACGATAGACGTTTTCTCTTTGTAGTCTTTGTCCTTGACAACCTTGATATCCAAGCAGTCTTTGAACGACTGTAAATCCCTTTCTTTTTCTTTCAATTCTACCTCTACTGCCGTGTGTCTAAAAACGAGACAGACAGTGTAAACCAGAAGCAGACAGTGCGGAGACAAACAAGACACAGTGGTTAAATATTAACAACAATTAGTATTACAATAATGCGTTTTTTGCGTGTTATAAATTAAGAAATGCAAATATGTTTGAACCATAACAATTGCACCAATAGTTCAAAAGTTACGAACGTTTTGGGATTTTTGGTGTACACTGAGCATACCCGCCAAAAAAACGCGTAACAAAACACACAACATGTGTTAATCACTGCACATCAATTTCAGTCCTAATTTTAGCAAAGCCATCAATTTATTTGCAACAATTGATAAGATGACCCTTGGAAATAACAAACTATCAAATTTAAATGTTATGGACGCTAATAGTTCACTGCCATTTACTGCGCATGCGCATCAAAACATGTTGATTTCAAAATTCCACAAATGTATTTTACAAATTTCAATATTGCAATCCTTGCAATATGAACACGTGTTAATCACTGCACGTCAACTTTTGCCCCGATTCAGTCGAACCCCAGGACACACGACAGGATGTCGCGTCGTATGTGGCTCTATTAGTTTCAGTTTTAGCCTGTGGGCAGAAAGGTGGACGGGTTCAGTGCGTTCGGCGAGTCCTGCGAAGGACAAGGACACTACCCACAGTCGCGATGAGTCGCTTTGACGTGCAATCCGGTGTGCAAATATTCGAGAGCTTTACGAGCTTTTCCAAGCCTCTCGATGCGCTGCGTGATTGGCGAAAGCTCGTTGGTGCGGAAAACTCA
>JAODGE020005206.1:0-21879 GCA_027574965.2 Ecitophya simulans
CCGTATGCCACCCCGCTGCCCTCTGCAGCGCCTCTACGAGGGTGGAGAACAAATCGCTGGCGGCGTGCTCTTGAAAGCGCCTCATTGTCCGTCTCACCTCCGCAGTCGTTGTGGCAGAGGCGTCGTCACGACTGTGGCAGTCATTGCTCAGGGGGTGACGCATCCACCACTCGACGTACTCGAGCCACGCCATCTCCAAGGGCCACTCAGCAGCCACACGGAGCCACTCCCTGTGCACCCTCTTGTATCGTTCCAGCACGCAAGACACGCCCCCCGCTGCCACCGCCGCCGGCGATGATGGCGCCCCCCGCAGGTCCTCCTCCAAGGACACCAGTGCAGTGAACAGCCCCTCCAATGAGCGGAGCAGCGCAGGGCACGCGCGGCGGTGCCGTGCGAGGCGAGGGGAAACCAGAGACGGCCCATCCAGCACTCCGCTGCGGGAGGCACTAAATGGCGTGGGAGGCGAGGACTGGAGCGGCGCCAGGTGCGGGTGGCTACTGCTTGCGGCGGAGGGGTTTCTTGGGCCGCTGCCGTTGCCGTCGCCACCGTGCACGCAGCCCGCTGGATGGCCCTGGTGTTGCCAGAGCACGGCATCACGACCAATGCGCTGTGCCAACTGAGTGGAGGCGACGAGAGGTCGTCCAGAGAGGCGGCCCCACCGCTCCCACAGCTCACAACTAACGTGGCCAGGCTGCACGTCCTCGGAGGGTAGGTAGAAGCCGAAGCCTGCGCGGGGCCGTCGCGCCTGCGCTGACAAGCAAGCCTGTGGAACCGCGGCACGTCGCCGCCGATGACAGGCGCTGAGCTGCATTGCAGCGGTCCAGTGTATCGCATGTGGCACAAGGGTCGCCGCTGCAGTCTCTTCGTATGACTGTGGCGGCGGTGAGAAGGCAAAGCGCAGCCTCGTGGTGCAGTTGGTCGTCGGAGGATTAAATGGCAGACTGATTGCGCCATCGGCGCGAGGTCGCTTGTGAACGGTAACGAGGCCGTCACCGCCACCATTGCTGTCTCGGGATGGCACTCCCTCAGGTCCAACTGTCCCGGGGGACATCTCCCCTGTGTTAGACGTCATCTAGCCAAAGACTGAATCACACATTTATAAATGTGTGAGGGATGTGCCCCCCCCCTGATTATCTGGATAAGCCACCTCCGCTCCGCAGTAATGACAATTGTGCTCTCACCGGGTCGCTCTTTCTCGCTCGCTCTACCGGTCTCCGCGTGTTATTTCGGCGAATACAATTAAGTAACGGAACGTAATGAAGAGAGATAACGTGTGTGTGTGTGCTTGCTTTTTTATATATGAGGGAGAGAGGAGGGACAAGAAGAGGTGAAGGGATTAGAAAGATTGCCAATCTGAAAACAGGAATGATAACTTCGAAGTAAAGGACCTAACCATCAACGCGGGGTGGGCTGTTGTATGCCTCACGCACGAATAGGTACATGTATTATGTCACGTGTGTGTGTATGTGTGTGTACGCTTTCAAACAAAGAACAACGGGGGCGGCGTTACCAGCCTTGAGGAAACATCGCCTTGAACCTTCGAACGAAGAACTTCTGTCGTGGTCCTCCAACATCGGAGCCGTACTGACCTCGAGCTCTCCAAATATCGCGCGTGTGGGTGAGCGGCTTCGTGCCAATTTTGTGGTAGTAGTCTGGATGAACATGGTAATACGCCGATTTAAACTCTGTCACCTCTGGTGTCTTTTTAAGAGCCTCACCTACTAAATTGCACCGCTCCGCCTCCTCAGCGCGAACGCGATCGCGCTCCTTTGAATAGAAGAGCATCTCCTTGTTCACCTCGTCGCGAGAGTGGAACCAGTACATGTTCTGAGCATAGGTCTCGATCGCCGCTGCCCGCTCCACGCCAAGCACAAGCTTGTAATCTATCTCGCTCTCAGTCAGTTGGTCATTGTTTGTATCCCTAAACGTGCTCATCACCTCCTCCGTGATCAGGTCCCGGCGAGACTGCAACGGAAAGGATTGCGCACCCTTGATGAGCCTGCGATAGAGCCGAATTTTCTCGGTGTAGCGGTACACCGCGCCTGCTGACGCTGAGGACTGCATCCTGCAATGGGTGTGTGTGTGTGCCTCTCCACTTCTTTTTTGTTTTCCGCGCTGTGATTCCACTCAACGTCTCTGCACCCACACAGACACACACAAAAAGAAAGGAGGGCTAGCAAAGTCCTTCGCCTCCCACCACCTTATCCAGCCTCTTGTCAGGTGTTACTCCAGCGAGGAGTGGCAACACAAAAAGAGTTTAAGAAGAGACGCGGATAACAGAGGAAGGCAGTGGTGTCTCTGTGCTCCAGTGAAGAAAAGGGAGGGACTCTGTGAGCAACAGATTGGGATGGATAATGGGATACCAAGCAGCAACAGCCTAACACCTTATTGTTGATATGTATTTTGTCTTGCTAGCTACGAGCCCTCCCCCCTGTACACTGAACTCTTCAAGCAGTAAAGATTGCGCGGAGGAGACGCGAAGTATTTAAAAAGAGAGAAAAAACACACAAAAACAAGAGGGTGAAAAGAGGTAAGTCGGTGAAAATGCAGCGAGGGAATAGTAATTAAAAGCATCTGAGAAAAGGGGGCGGGGGTGTATGTGTGTGTGCATCGCCCCCTCTTCGTCCGGGTGCGTTCTCTGGTACGCACTATAGGATGCCCTCTAAGAAAAAAAAAGCACATGCATGCATTCCACGTGCAGATGGTGCTGCGGGTGTGTGTGCGTGTGTGTCTTGTGCGCTGCTTCCCCCCAGAATAATTGACGTGCGATGGTTTTGCAATCACTTTCTTTTTTTTGTTGTTTGTTCGTTTGTCCATTATCAATCCACTTTTTTTAAATCATCATTATTGTTATTCGCCTCTTTCCTGGAGAGCATCTGGGGCATAGCTGCCGCGCTCACTTCCCTCCCCCTCTCTTCACTCTTGCATCTCTCACTTAATCACTTCCCTCACCCTATATGCTTTTTCGCGAATGCAGAGGTCATTCGTCGATGGGGAGGAGGGGAAGAGAGAAAAATAAATAATAGTGAGGCATGGCAGATCGGCTCTCCGCTCACAGCAGTCTATCCGTCATTAGCACACATGTGTATCTGTTCTTCACTTACAGTGTCCTCCTCTTCGAGTATATTTGTCTTTGTTGTAAGAGAAAAAACACTCCTCACACGTATGTGCTTCTTCGTAGGTGCACAGTTGGAAAGTGAGAGTGAGAGCCAACAAGTGGAGGGAAGCACAAGAGATTTGAGATCAACAGTGAAGTCTGTGGGCGTGTGCATTGAGTGTGTGTCTGTGCGTGTGCGTGTGATTGTATGCGCTTTTGCGTGTGCGTATGTCAGAGTGCATTGCATAAATGCCATATTAACTAAACACGCACGCACGCACACACAGACATACACACATACACGGGGAGGGGAGGGGAGGGACAATAACATCAACGACAAAACAAAAGAGAACATAAGAGTCGTTTCCATTTGTCCATTATATAGTATAAGACCACCTATAGAAAATAACAGAAAGTAACGAAAGAGGGGGAGGAAGGGTCGGTTGGCTACCCATAACAGTGAAGAGGCGCGAAAGCGGAGTATCCTAGAAATTGGTGAGGGAGAAGAGGAGGAAAGAGTGGAGAAGACGCGGCACACAATGACGGGTGCACTCCCCCTCATCTAACAGCAATATGCAAGGGAGGTGAAGAAGATACAATGGTTTGTCCTCATGATTAGAGAAAAAAGGTGGTGTGGTCCACTTCTTCATTGTGAGCTCCGCTCGTCCTCTGCACGATGCTGCCAAGAGAGAGAAAAGAACAGCAACGACACGAAGAGTAGCTAAAAGGATCAGTGGACTGGGGGGGGGGGAGGGAAGGGGTACAAGAGTACTGGGGAGAGAGGAGCAGTGAGGGTATGGGAGGAAGGAGAGAAGTGCGGACAGCTGAGAGAGCCACACAACAGAAAGAAAAGTGCCAAACCAGCCATCTTCGCAACGATTCCCAACACTGATAATATTCTACCCGTATGCACTCTATCCACAAGCATCCCTCGAACACACACACACACACACAGACCCCATAGCCACTCAGCGTTTTTTTTTACTACCTCCTCTATATCGCGCTGCCCAAATACGTGCGAAGGGTCACAGTAAAGCCTTGGGATAGCGCAAGGACCTCCGTCTTGTTTTTCAAATGTAGCTCAAAAAATAACTTCTTTCGGTTGTTTCGACATTATCGACCCCTCCGCCTGTTTCCAACAGTGATAACAGCATATGCATATATATAAATATATATATGAGGCGCGCATGCACACTCACGCATACAGTAGTTGGCATATCTCAGCAAGAATTAGGGGAAATGGTGACAAGGACACGAACAACAACATAAAAACACACACACATACACTCACAATTTGATACATTGCAAACGAAAGGGAAATAACGAGCATAAAAGTGTTGCTTTCCTCTAATATCACACAATGAAGTCCCCCCACACCTTTGACACCGCGTACAAAACATTAAATAAACACGAAAAATAAAAAAGTGAAGCGCAGAGATGAACGCCCTGAACACACACTGGCACAACGATCACACGTGAGAACCCCCTCCCCCCCAATCGCCGGGTACAGACATAATACACACGAAGTAATGAAAACTATACAATCCTGATGCGTGTGCTTGTCTCTCTGTGTGTGAGCGTGTGTGTCTGTGCCCCTCTCTTTTTCCCCCTCTATGTCTACATCTTAGCAGTGGACTGATCAGCTACATGAACACAGATAGACCAGATGTACTCAATCAGAGGAAAAAAAAAAACGAGCGCAACGCTAAGTGTTACAAGAGGAGGGCATGCCCAACCACTTCATCTAGTGACGGTGTGTACAAATTGAGGAAAGATAGTAGATGAGGGAGGTGAATGCGGAAGCTGCGATCCTGGGACAGGAAGGGGGGGAGGGTGAAGCAAAAGTAGGGTGCTGAGCACACGCACATTCAGACGCAAGCGCATGTCTGCTGCATCCCTCACCCGTCCTCAATACTCGCCCGCTCTCATACACACACCTCACTACATCATACCGTCCTACAACTGTATCTCGCCCTCATATTCACCCCACCCCCCTCTCCTCCCCTCTCCTTCAGCGAGTCTCCCCTCATAGGGGGCTCTGTGAATTTAAAGGTAGATGGGGGAGAGAGAGTGGGTGGCGGTGGCGAGCAAACGATGACAAAGGGAACGTAGAAGCATCACAAAAACACATTGAAGCGGCAGTTGAGCCCCCAGTCACCCAAACTCACAAGGGCTTCTTTTGTTATTCTCCACACATATATATATATATGAAGAAGTGGCTGCAATCCACCTGCTGCTGCTGCGCCAAATAGGTATCAGTGTCAGGCTGCATTTGTAGCTGCAGAAGTCTGTCACTGTCAAGCTTACATGTAATTCACCTCCGCACACAACATGGGGGGAGAAGAAACAACAACAAACAACTGTGTGTATGTGTGAGGCGGTTGTGAGAGAGAAGGGGATGGGGGGGGGGGGGGAGGGGGAAGACCGACACAGAAGAACACAGGTTATGCTCATATATATATATATGTGTGTGTGTGTGTGTCTAAAACATATAACGCCTAAAAACAGAATAAAAAAGAAAGAACACTTAACTGATTCCCCTTTCCATTGTCTCGTGTGTAAAAGAAATACATATATATATATATATATATATAGTAATAAAAGCAGAGAGAGCGAGCGGAGTGTGTGTGTGTGTTCGTTTATGGGCCTCTCCAATGTGCGTGTCTACTCTCCTCCAGCCGCGTGTACAGGCTACGCCCAGCTGTCCTGACTGTGGTTGCGACCGTGACCGGACCTACGCCCCCCGAGCGGGTTCTCCTCACTGTACCCATCCTCGTCAACGTCATTGCTGCTCTTCGATGCCACCTCGTAGTCGTTGCCGACGTTGTTTCGGCTGTCGAAGCGTTGGACACCGTCGTTTTGACGGAATGAGCGCTGGCTGACAAAGCGGGTTGGGCGCTGTGCGTTCTTCTGGTCGTCGACCCACTCCGGCGCATCCTCCGGGGGCTCGTCCATATCCTCATTCTCTTGGCAGCAGGCAATGATGATGTAGACCACTGCAAGCACCACAAGCAGAATGACCAAGAAGATCACCCACCATATATCCTGCAGCTTGCTGCTCGTATTTTGGAACTCGTACATGGCACGAGAGGGTGTATGGACGTTGCACACAGCCAAAAACTTTGAGATGGTTTCCCGAGCCGGCGCCTCGTAGAAGATGGTTTCGCCGCTGAGATTACCAGGCGTGTAGCCAGCGTACACATAGCCGCCAAACTCACTCGTATCTGACCACGTCGACGACGTCCTATTGCCCACTGCGAGGAGGTGGCGACCCATGAATTGGCCTGGACGATTTTCACGACCCGCGGTCATTGTCTCAAAGTAGGACACAAAGCCAGGTTCGGTGGTGCCCAGAGATATCCAATAGTTGCCGGCAATAAAGCCAACACCGCTTCGGAGCACATAGTAGTCTTTCGACTGAGTCTCAGAGCTCAGGTCAACCCAGGAGCCCACGTTCCAGCGCCACATGCAATCGGGTGCTACCAAAGAGTGGTTGTTGTAAAAAAAGTCCTCGGAGCAATCCTGCCCAGGGGCGACGGAGAGAGTGTCAGCCCCGAGGAAGGCGTACCACTCGGGGGATGCTTTAACGCTCGCCACTATGTCGATCACCACTTGATGCATCGCTTCAGTCGGCTCGGTCGCAAGGAAGCCACCGTTGTTGCAGCACACCGCGCTGCTCCTTCTTTTCGAGCCGGAGCTCTCTACCTGGGCGAAGCTTCGAATCACAGTGATAAACTTGGAGCTCGCAATGGCTGGGGTGGACAGAAGAAGCAGGGCCATTGCCACTGTGATGGCAGAAAGAGCTAGCTGACGCCCATTAGAACAGTGAGGCGAGAAGTGAGACATGAATGAACGACCCTGTGTCCACTGGGGGGGGGGGGGGGCGATGCTGTCTTGTGTGGGTTTGAAAAAAAGAATAAACTATGACTGAAACTGAAGAGACGAATGTGTCCCTGTTAGGCTTCTATATATTTGTATGTGTGGGCGGGTGTCTGCCTTTCCTTTGCTTCACGTTGCCACCGCTGCTGGACACAAACAGGCTTCACAGTATATATATATTTACTGGTAGACCTTTTTTCTCGTTCCTTTTTCAATGGCAAAATGATTATTATCAACCTAGCGAGTCGTACACAAGCACACACACAGAACAGCCAAGGTAACGACAGCGACGATGATAGTAAAAAAAGAGATGTAGGTGAGCTGGGGTGTAGTCTGTAGGAGAGGGACGAGAAGAAGTGTAAAAAGAAAGAGATGAGTCAACTTTAAAGACAATGACTAAATAATATACATATATATATAATAAAAATATTAAAAATAATAGCAATGTGTTGTAGCGCCAAAACACACGAAATAATGAGTGAGTGAGTGAGTGAGTGAGTGAGTGAGTGAAGAGGGTGGCAGCAGGAGGTGGAGAAAAAAACAAAAGAGCACAGGGAGGGTTTTGTTTTTGATTATTTCTGGCAGCTCATGGAGTAATGACATGAAAGCAAAAAGTGGTCTTTCTGTGGGTGCGTGTGTGTACTGCCGGGGGGAAGTACCTATGGACAGATCCAATCCGTAAGAAAAAAAAAGTTATTGGAGAGCCTCGCAATGATACTCTCGACGATGCTGTAGCGAGCGCGTCTCTTCGGGTCGCTTTTCCTTCAGTACGATTGTTTGTGTGCATGTGTGTGTGTGGAGCCTCAGTTGGTAATACGATAAGTTAGAGACCCCCCCCCGCAAGACACCAGCGCTCCTGAAGCGAGCAGGGAAACACAAAAAGTTGGAAGGAGTGAGAAAACGCCACTAAGCAAAACAAAAGTGCAGTGGCTCGCACAATGTCACGCCCACATACCATCCCCCGCCCACTCAGCGTACCAGAAATCGCACGACACGGAGTACCCCGCCAACGCACTCAGCCAGGGCAACCATGCTAAAGTATGGCCCAGCGTTGTGCGTGACTGGATCGAGCGACGTGCACACCTCGCGGACTGTGGTGTTGGAAGAGAGGATTGCGGCCCCAGTAAAGGCGCAGGTCGCCACCGCCACACTGTCAACTATCCCAGCACAGAGTGAGCGGACCCTGGAGGTGCCGAGCCCCGTCACAGGCCGACGGTTCCGTCGTGAAGAAGAAGGTGGAGGAGGAGCGAGACTGCTGGGACTCCCTGGAGAGATCTGGTCGGGGCCAACGTCCGCTGAGAACGTTTCCATGGAAAGCTCGGTCTGCACGATCGCGTCGCTGAGGCAGCGCCTGATCACCAGCCGGATCCGGTGCATCAAGAAGAGAAAGAAAACGCCCTTCGGTGTCAGGGACCGCCACACCGCATCAGCCGCCTCAGGACAACACCAAGTGGTACTCACCCACTCTGCTGGGGAGCGTACATGCCGGAAGAACCGACACACACGGCCCAGGAGCGGTACTGCCCGCTCCGCTGGGCTAAGCGAGGAGGCAGCGAAGTCGCAAAGAGTGAAGATGCTGCACACCGACTCCGTAGCCTCGGAGGCAGCAGGGAGAATAAAGAGGGGCTGACGCCACTGCTGTGCAACCGCACGCAAAATGGTCTGCAGTGCACAGCCGGTGTCAGCGCCAGGGGTCCCCACCCCTGGCGCTGACACCCACTCGACTGCGTGCCCTGGGGCCTCGTTCGCTACCACGCAGTTGAGCGTGAGACAGAGCGCGAACACCAGCACGTGCGTGCTGACCTCCAGGACGCAGGAACGCAGCCCACGCAACAGCGCACTTCTCAGGAACCATCCTGTAGCCCCATGCGCACACACCCGTGCAAAGTCGGTCCTCGACGCCCGCTGAGCGCAGAGCACAGTCTGGAAGAAGGACGGCCCGCCTCCGGCCGTCTGATCCGCCGCCGCCGTCGCCGCTGCCGAGACTGCCACGCTGCCACACAACGATGACACCGTCGCAGCGCGCCCACCATTGAGCTCTACGTCGCCGTAGGTGATGATTAGGGAGGGCGCGGCGCCGCTGGTGGCGTTCCCGCGGGCGCTACAGGGCTCTGACTGGCGCATGTCCGCAACGCCATTGGACTCCCCAAGCCGACGAGTGATGGAGATGGAGGGGAACAAGAAGCGCCGCGCAGTGGCCGCCGCTGAGGGGTCGTCTTGGTTTCCCTCAGGAAGTTGGGCAGGGCTCGCCGCCATCTCCACACTGGAGGCAAAGTTGATTAGTTCGGAGCGATATGAGCGGGCCAGCAGTTGCACGGAGCGATACACCACAGGGGCGGCTGCCACCACCACACATCCGGCGATGACGGTGCTCTTGACCGCATAGGATACCTGGCGCCTCAGCGGAGTGGTGTCCGCCGCGACGCCCACAGGCGGTGAAGGACTGACCAGTGCGTCGCCTCCGCCACCATTCTGATAAGGAGTACTGGACATAGTCGACGCAGGAGCTGCCCAGAAAAACCGTCCGTGAAGAAGGAACAGAGAGAGGGAGCAGCCCTCTACTTTTGATCGCACGACTTCCCTATCCTCTTCTTCTTTTGTTTTGTTGTTGTTAAGTGGCGGCGTACTCTCTCACGGCACGCAGCACCTGCCCACTAGGCTAACGCACTCCACACCTTTGATAATAAAACTCCTTGGTGGTTGGCCTTGTTTCTGTGTGTGCGTTCTTTTATTATTATGATTGTCTTACCTATGTGTTCTTTTTATGTTTATTGAAAAACTGACTGGAACGTAAGTAATCGCGGGAGAGGAGGAGCACGGGAGCACCGTTCTACGATAGTAATAAAAATGATAGCAATGGCCGCTAAAAATAAGTATGTGTGTGTGTGTGTGTGGTGATTTACACCATTTAACGAAAAAGTACGAAAGAGGAGACTCATAGTGGTAGTGGTGGTGATGTATGTGTGTAGGAGGGAAGGTGGGGGAGGGGGGGGGGAGATTCCTGTGCTGATCCACAGCGGGATGTATTGTGCTATCGTGACGGAAGGGTGACAGCTTTATTCACCTCGTGTGCGTGTGTGTGTGTTTTCGACACAAGCATATATATATTTGCATATGTATTGCTTCTATTGCTGTCTTTCTCTCTGCATCTGAAATTGTGATGAGAAGGTAGCTCGCAAAGTCAGTCACTCAGGCACACAAACCACGTGCACACTCACTCTCCTCGTACAAACAAAGGAGGGGAAGTTCCAAGTGTTGGAGAGCATCACAGTTCACCTCCCCAAAAAGGAAAAGAACTACGGTGCCTACCACTCACTCTCTGCATCACTGCCACTGGACTGGAGTCGTGGTGGAGGGGTGCGGCGAACGCGAGTACATTGCAGGTCGCGGATACCGACCTCGGGGCCCGCTATCTGCCCCCCAGAGTAACACTCGTCGCCATCAGAAGTCGCTGTGCCACCCTCCAGCAGTACCAGCTCCCTGGCCGCAGGGGGAGAGGGCTCGCCATCTACAGAGAGTGCCCGGTGATTCCAGTGAGATTGCGCTAGGCGCGGTGGCGGTGACGATGTTGATGATGATGCTGATGATGCCGGCCATCGTGCGGTTGGTTGCTCCCCGCCCACGTGCATTTGACCAGTGTCACCGAGGCTGGGCAGGAGGCAGGCCTGTCGCCGTGGGGGCGTAGTACCCGACGCCGCCTCACTCGGGGCGCCGCTGGTGAACTCATTAAGAGCAGTGGCAGCCGCGGCAGCGGCGGTGGAGGAAGCGATGGGGGTCCATGCCTTCGGTTGTGCAGACCCCGGCAAGTCCACGGCCCCAGCCAACATGGCCGTCGACGACGCTGCCACACTTTCCCCTGGGCCAGCATGGTGCGGAATGTCGGCGCGTGGGATCAGTGGTGCAGGCGGTGCATTGACAGTGCTGACGTCGCCAGGAAGTGGAGAGGACTGCAGTGGTGGCAATTCCCGCTGCTGGTCTTGATCCTGGAGATGTTTGGGGGTCCATGACGCGTGCGCACCTGCGGTGGTGTGGTTATCAGGCGTGCATGAAGAAGAGTGCGCATAGTTGTCATGCTCTTCAGCATGTAGTAGCCCGGTTGATAACGCTTGGACTGCTGGTGGAGCTTCAGTTCCCACGTCACCTGCCGCCCCGGTGCCACTATCCGGAATACATGGTGGAGTTGGAGGTGGCAGTGCGGCGGTCGTGGCGCTCACAGAAGCCGCTGCGCGCTCACCCATCAGTCTCTCCAGGCCTCCCACGCACCCCACTGCAGCGTCAGTGGTGGTGGCCGCCCTCATATCACGCACACACTCCCCCGCCTGATGTCTGATAGAGGTGATCAGTGCAGTAAGGACATCCTCCACGTTGAGAGCATCACGCCCTGGTACCTCCAGCAGGTGTCTTTCCACGTCACTGTACACCGCATTCAGTGCACGTTTGGTGCGCTTACAGTACATCTCCACGCCAGCTGGCACGGCCGCCGTTGCTGCTGCCGCGACTGGTGGGGCTGGTGGGGTGGCAGTGTGCTGACGTGCCTGCAGACGATGCAGTAGGTCCATCTCTTCCCTAAGGCTTCTCGTCTCGCGCATGTACTGTGCCTTTGCCTCCAAAAGGGCTGTCTGGCACTGCACCAGTGCCTGCTCCTTTTCACGGACCCGCAGCTCCCACTCACTCGCTGACACCGCCGCGCTGCCGCCAGCGGACTGTGTCAGCGCGGCCTCACGTCGGCCAAGACGCAGGCCCTCAGCCTTTCCCTCATCGTAGCGCACGCTGTGCACCACCTCCAGTGCGCGCTGGTGAGTGGCGGTGGCATCGAGCAGACGCAAGCGGCCGCGCTCCGCCTCCTCCCGCACACGGGCCTCCAGAGTTTCCTGTTGGACTTGCAGGTCCGTCTCCAAGCCCCGCACCCTCTCCACATATCGGGTGATGCCCTGTAGTGCGTTGTGATAGTTCGAGATCGCCTCCTCGTACTTTCCCCTGTATTTCTCTAAAGAGGCTAGCAGGGCATCGCGGTCCTTGTTCGCGTGCTCGGCTGCGGTGCGGTCATGTGACGGGGCTGTGCCGACGGCCTGTCGCACAACCAGCGCAATCGCAGAGTTGTTGGCGCGGAGCTGCGACGCCACATCCAGTGTGTCAAACTTGACATGAAGTGACGCCACCTCCGCCCGCAGGCTCTCCAACGCTCCTTCAATGGATGCCGAGGCGGAAGCCGCAGAAGAGACCAGCAGGGGCCCCGGCTTGGATGGGCCCGCATGCCCCTCCCCATTCTCCCCCTCCTCTACCACATCTGCACGCACGCCAGCACCAACGAGTGAATGGGGCAGAGTCGCAGCAGCAGGGCCAGCACCCGTCGCCCCTGTTTCCACCGGCAGGCACCGCACATGTACCACGAAGGTGTCGCGCAGTCCAATGCCAGCAGCAAAGGGCAGGGCAGCACCGGTGAGCGCCGCAGTCCTCCCTGGGCCTGCAAAGACAAGTCGCTCCTCACCCTGCTGCATGGCGCCTGTCTCCTCCGCCACGGCCGTCAGCCAGGAGTCGTGTCCCATCTGTATACGGCACGGGATCTCCCATGAGGACTCTGCCAGTGCCGCACCAATACACATGTACGGGCTCGCGCCAATGCGCTGCAGCCGCCACGCCCTCCAGGCAAAGCACCGCGCCACCGCTGGCGGGAGGGGGCAAACGGGGAAGGGGGCCCCCGCCGCTCCGCCGCAGGGAACAGGACACCGCAGCACGCGCACTGCCTGCCCGGGGGCCCACTCATCGGCGCCGCTACGCTCGAGACAGTGAAGTGTGGTGTACACCGCAGCCACGAAAGCAGCCGCCTCGGCGCGGCTCTGGAAGAGGAGAGACCACCACCACCGAGCTCCACCACCCCCCTGCCGGAGCTCCTCCAGCAAGGAGACGTACTGTGGATCCGCTTCGGACTGCTCGCAGCGGAGTGGCAGGTGTGCTTGGAGGGGTATGCAACACCACGGGTGCCGCTCCGCGTCTGTGACGACGATGGCGGGGGACTGGTGGCTTCCTGGCAAAGCGACGCCTGTACTGGTTTCTTCAATGGTACCTGGGACACACACCAGCGCAACGCAGGTGCCAACATAAGAGTTCCCCCTGTACGCCTGTACCACCGCCTGCGCAGCGGCTATCATCATGGTCCGTGCAGGCACCGCGGCGGCCTCGTCCTCGCTCTCACCAGAGGAGTCTGTAAGCGGTGGAGCAGCAAGGAGAGTCCGCGGTGCCTCCCCATCACCGGCAGTCGTGTCCTCTTCAAAGTAACCCCTGAAACGATCGTTCATTGGACGGGTGTAAGTCGGCGCGACATCCACTGGTGCAACTACGTACAGCAGGAGGCTGCGCTCTCTTCGAGGAGCACACTTGCTTACCTACGGATGGCTTCTGCGTAGCAAACCCCTTTTTTTTCGAATTTAAAAAAAAATAATGAGAGAGAAAAACGTCAAAGAAGAAAGGAAACGAAAGGGATGAAGAAGGGTGGATGAGAGTATCACAAGCACACTAGCTGATGAACACGCGTGCTAATCCCCTCATCTTCCCCCTCTCCAATCTCCGCATTCGTCTCCACTCACAGCAGCTGCCCTCGTTATTCTTCGTACAGGAATAGAGAGGGAGAGGGGGAGGGAGGGAGAGGGGGAGGGAGGGACATGGGAAGGTGAGAGAGAAAGAAGAATGCGAAAGTGCGTCGTGGTGTGCGACTATACAGCAGACACAAAGAAAGAGGGGAAAAAAAGGGGGCGGAGGGGGAGGGGAGAGAGCGAAGGACAGTGAAGGAACGCTATCTTCCCCTTCTCTACTTCTCTAGCCAACGCTCTTCTGTCTCTCCATCTCTCTCAAGGGGGCAGGCTTCTTCTCTGCCTGTAGCTTTTCTTTTTTTGTTTTGCTGTTTTCATTGTGTTCTGTTTTACATTTGGGGAAGAGGCTCATAGCAATACATACAACTACTTCTCCCTCCCCATCCACTGCCCTCCTTCTGGTACGCCGCTGTCGTATGTACATGTCAGCCACGCGTCTACAGGTCACAGAAGACGTCGTCGTGGGGATTGTGCCGCAGCAGCCACTCTGATAGGAAGTCCACCGGGTTCTCTGGCCTCTGCGCACAGACCGCTATCAGGCCCTTGCTCAGCAGAGGAACCACATTCCGCGTCAGGTACTCCCGCAGCGGTGCCTTGCGCTCCTCGAGAGCGGCGCAGTCGGCACTGTAGAGGTGCGCAAGGTTGCTCTCGGCGTGGCTGCGGGCTGCGCTTTCCTGCTCAAAGGCCGCCTCCTCCCTCACCCGCTCCAGCTCCTGTGCGCTGAGGACGGCCTGTCGCTGCTCCTCCGCAAGACGCTGCTCCCGCACCTCCTCCTGATGCAATTCCAGTGGTGTCTTTCCAAAGTTGCAGGGCCGGCCAATGCAGTCGCAGATGGCCGCCTCAATGGGGCCTGGCGGCACCACCTCGTTGATCGACGCGGGCGGCGGCGCCGGCACGAGAGGCTCGTCCTCTACATTCAGCAGGTGCGTCTCTACCCGGCGGCCTGTGGAGGTGACGGCGCACTCAAAGTAACTGAGCGCCGAGTATGGTGCCTCCACAAACTCCTGCGTGAAGGTGGCCATGCACTCGTGGAAAAGATCTAGTGGGGTGACTTGTGGGGCTGTTGGGGAGTCGCTATTGGCCGCCAGCACCGCGGCGCTGTCCTCCATCCGCAGCTGCTGCTGCGGCGGCGCGCACGACGGCGACCTGGGGGCACGGGTGCAGGCGGTGAGGCGGTCCAGCAGGTAGTTCTCGTCCGCTTCTAAAACGATCACGTGGTTGGGCATCCGCCACTCATCGCACAGCTCCTCTGTAGTGGTCTCCTCGGCCTCCTCGCCGTCATCGCCCTCCGCGGTGGCGGACCTGAACTTGCTGGGCACTGGGGGAGGGTTGAGAGCCTCCTCCTCAGTCTGCGGGGCCACCAGCTCCTCGCTGTTGAAGCAGAGGCGCGCAAGATCCACAGACGTGGGGAAACCATCGAGTACGTATCCCTGGTTGCGACAGTCGGGCTGCGACAGACGCCACTGCAGTATGAGCGCAATCGCTCGGTCCTGAAGAGGTGCATCCTTGAGGGACTCCTTGACCTGCTGCAGCTCATCCTCCTCCTTGCGGCGCTGCTGCTCCTTGGTGAGCTTCTTCTTTGTCAGTGTCGCCCGCTTCTTCGGGTTCGCGTCGGGCGTCACCGGCGGGGGTCGGGTGCGCATGAGCAAGACGCGCTCCATGCGTGCAATGCTACCCCGCAGGCGCTCCACGCGCGCGCTCGCCTCATAGCGCTCAGTCGTCGCCTCCTCTGCTTCACGGGCCTCCGCCTCTGTCAGCTCAAATTCGCGCTCCTCACGCTCCTCCACGTCATCCTCATCGGGCAGTGGCTTCTCCTTTTGAGGTTTCACGACATGCGGCCCGTCACCCGCTGCAGCATCCTCACCTTCATCCTCACCCTCACCCTCATCGTCCGCCCCTTCATTATCGTCATCCGCGGCGGCCCGGCGCTCAGCACGCAAGATCCGTCGCTTTTTAATAGCCAGTCGCCTCTCCTGCTCCCTGCGGATGAGCGTGTCCTTGTAGGCATCGAGCTGCTCCTGCTTGTGCTGCAGAGCCTCCTTGAACTGCTCAACGACATCGTCCACAGAAAAGCAAGGTAGTCGGTAATGGCGCGCGATCTTAGCTGACATGTACGTTTTCCCAGCCATGGGAGGGCCAACTAGGGCGATGCGCAGCGGCGTGACCCCGCGTGTTGCACGGAACTCCAGCGCCACGCTCCCCCGGTTACGCTGGAGGCCACCCTCGGCAACCCACGCACTGCCCCCAGCGCGCGGAGTGATCGCCTCCGCGTCCTCGGCAGTCTCCTCACGCTCCATGATCGCCCTCACGGTCTCACTATCCACGCGCAGATCCACGATAAACTGCTCTATATGGGCGTGCAGCGGGAACTCTGCCCGCGGGACGGTCACCAGGGCTCTCTGAGAGCCGAACATCCTGTTCACCGTGGTGATGATGGAGAACCAGCTCAGGTTGGCGCCATCAGTGGCAAAGAAGTAACGCGCAGAGGGGTTGGGCAACTCATCGGCGGGGCAGCGGAGCAGCTTGCGGGTGAAAGTGGCAAGATCGCGCACATGAATCATAGGCACACGCTGCTTGCCGGTTCCATACACGGGGAGTGTGGTGACCGCGCTGCTGCCATACTCTCTTGTGTCAATCCAGGCCTGGCGGAAGAAGGGCTCGAGCACGCTCTCCCCCTCGCCGTAAGGCAGCCCAGCAAACACCACGTATGTGTCCAGCGGCAGACCCTTCGCATGGTGAGCAGCGGCCACGGCCTTCTCGGCGTCACGCCAGTTATAGTAAGTGGCATGCGGCACCCGACGGTTGTACTGGTCTTCGGTGAGCACCTCCACCTCATCTCCCTCTTCCCCCGCCCCCTCCTCCTCGCCGCCGGCATCATCCTTGTCATCGCCGTCGCCGTCGTCGCCGCTAACGAGATCATCGGCGTCACTCTTATCCTCCGGAGGTGGAGGGTAAGGCGCAGAGATTGACTCCTCCTCTTCCTCCTCCTCGTCGCCAGACGCGTCGTCAGCGTCTATTGCTTCTGGCAACGCCAGCGGTGGGGTGGCAAACCACGTCATGAAACTGGACAGCAACACCATCTTCTTGGGCTTCGAAAAGGTGCCCTGCTGGAGGAAGTTGAGGATGTCAAACACCTCCTGGGCCTGCCTCTGCTCCACGATGACCCAATCACAGAGGAGCAGTGCCTGCTGCACTGCCGGCACATCACGACGCCAGAAATACCGCGACGACGACATCAACATCGGCCGCTGCTGCTGCTGCTCCTCTCCCTCCTCTGCTCCCGTTGCCACCGTCACCTGCGCTGGGTGATCTGGTGACCCGCGAGAGTTGCTCCGCGGTGAAAGGGCGGAGTGCTCAGACTGTGCCTGATGGAATGAGTCCTGAGGCATGCCAGCCACCTGGAACGGCTGCTCCCTTGCGTTTCTATCGTCGCCATCCGCCTCGGGCTTTGACCAGGTGCAGCCGTGCAGGACAAAACGCTGGGGGCTATCCTCAAACTGGCGCGCTAGCTGCTGGCCAGCGTAGGTGTCAATGTACGCTACGAACACATTGATAGCAGGCATCGGAGATGATATCACTGGAGGAAGTCAGCGAGCTGTTAATATATATGTATATGTAGATGTATATGGTGCGTCTGAAAAAAAGTAGCTTTTGTGTTCCTCACTTCTCCACAGCCACTGTTGCTGCTATCTCACTACAGTTATGGGCACGTGCTTGGCGCAGAGTTCACTCTCCTGTACTCTGCTTTAGTTGTAGTTTCCCCAGTATCTCCTCTGCACGCGCCTCCCTTCTTTCTCTTCTGTTTTCTTTTTGTGTGTGTGTACGTACAGGGCAATCCAGTGCAACTTACAATCTTTATGAGAACGTGCGCTCGCACGGATAGCAAAAATTCGTGTACGTGTGTGTTGTGTAACGCTTGACACACGTGGTGCCCTGTGAAACTGTTCTCCTTTATTCTCTTGGTATCGTGTGCCTTCCTTCCTTTGTGTATGTGTGTGTGTGTGTGGGGGGGGGGGGGGACGCACTATAATTACGCACTGGAGACGTAGAAAAAATAATATTAATAGAAAATGTAGAAGACAGCAGAGGTGGGGGAGGGGGGCCAACTACCTAGAGGCAGAAAACAAAGCGATGCGTCCTCCCACTCAGTGAAATCCTTTCGTTGAACACACACACACACATATATATATATACATATACATATATATATATATATGTGTATATGGCCACACATCGTCGATGAAAGTAATTGAGAAAAGAACGTGAATAATAATTTAAAAAGATACGAAGGAGAGCGGGATGTGATGGTCAAAGGGGGGGAGGGATGAAACAATAGCAGCATCCGGCCGGGGGACGACATGTCGACAAGGCACAGCCTCACTTTATGTAGCTCTGTCAGTGTACGTGTGTGTGTGTGTGTGTGTGTGTGTGTGTGCTTGTTGGCGTGCATTGTAGTTTATTGCTGTGCCTCTTTCATTAATCAGTTGCGCGAGGCGCATGACTGCGTCATGTGAACATGGAACTAAACATATGAAATGACACCAACAGGGGGGGGGGAGAAAAATAATAAAGGCAGCTGATTGCGAAAGAGCAAATGTAGACATACAGCAGCGATGGAAGTGGCATTCAGGCACACACACACACACTGCAGTTTTGCTTCTCCCAACCGCCTTCAAAAGTGTGCAGGCATACAAACACAGAGAAATAGAAAAAGAATATAATGCAAGAGCGGTTTCGTTTCTCTCCCGCCAAGCAATAACAGTCTACTGCGTTTCCTTCGTACCTCGTCCCCTCCTCTCCCCCCACCTCCAGCGTCATCCGCTCATATGTCCCAGCCCTTCCATGTAGACAAATGAAGTTACTTAATATCATTCTGTTGTTGTTTTTCTCCTCTTGATTGCTTTATTTTGAGAGAGGTTTGGATTGGCTTGTTATATGTCATCCTGATAGTGTTCCTATTTGTTCTCTCCCTCCCTCCCTTTCCACTGTCTGTGTGTTTGCAGTTGTAATTGATGGCATGCTGTTCACCAAGCTCATTGCTGTCCCCTCCCCATCACCACCACTCTCTCCTCTTCGCCCCTTCGTCTCACTTCAAATCTCCACCATCCCCCCCCCCAGCCCACTCTTCAATGGCAATGCACAGTGAGGGGTCGATCATCGGGGGAGAAAGACATACACGCATATACAAGCCACAGTGTTCGCTGCTATGTTCATTTGTGTGCGTGTACTCAGGTAGGAGTGGAGGGAGAGGTTATGGATCTCTGGTAGACACTGCACACACACACACACAAGTACACAAACGCGTTGGTAACCCTACTCTTCCGATAAGATCTTGACGATGAGCTTACTAATGAGGCGGATATTGTTGCGCGTCTTGCGATCCAGCGTTGCGG
Organism: Ecitophya simulans; assembly: GCA_027574965.2. NCBI lineage: Eukaryota > Metazoa > Arthropoda > Insecta > Coleoptera > Staphylinidae > Ecitophya > Ecitophya simulans. The sequence continues at coordinate 18,957 of JAODGE020005206.1, forward strand.
TATCCACGCTGCTGATCCACTCGAGAACACTGCCAAGCTCGCGCTTCGCTACTTCAAAAGTGTGGGCCTGGCGCGGGTCCTTGGCGGCCTGATACTTCAGGTTGTTCAGGTTGTCGTCCCACTCCACAAAGAAGTGATGGAGTTGCTGCACACGCAGTGGGATGCTTCCGGGCTGGCTATCCATCTCGAACACCAACTGCAGGCAAAGACTCAGGAACAAAGGCAGGGTCAGCGTTCGGGGTGAGGAGATTACAGGCAGGTTGTCCTCGCACACCTTGCTCTGGAGGAAGCTCAGGAGAACAGTGATGTCGCTCGCCTCCAGGGCCACAGTGAAGGCCCCTGCCCAGTCCCCGCTCTCCGCGCGAGTCACCGCACGGGCCACCAGAGTGTCCGGATCCACCGGCACCGCAGCAGCGGCGGCGCTGCTCTGCAAGTCCGCCATGGCCACCTTCGTCTCCGACACCTCCTCGCGCAGAGCGCAGAGTGAGCTCGCGAGTTGTAGCTTGTACTCGCCCGCCTTGGCCACCGCGGCGGAGGTGTCCCGGGCTGAGACCTCCAGCGAGGTTCCCATCACGGAGCTGAACTCGCGCACCAGTGTGCAGAGCTGCTTCATTGACACATCCACTCCAGTTCGGAATTGCCGCGCGGCATCGGTGGAGCTGATGTTGGCCGCGGTGGTGCCGCCCACCTCCAGCCCCTCCGAGTTCTTCGACGCCTTCTCCACCGCCTGCTTCAGCTGCTTCTGCAGGAGCGTCCGGAGCACCGTGGACGCCGTTGCTGCACTCGCACCCTCTACCTCCTTCACAAAGTTACCAATGCTCTGCACGAGCTCCTTCTGGCCACGCGTCATCATGCCAGGCTCTGCAGCCTCGGCCGCAGCGCCAGCGCCCTCGCTGCGGACGAGACGGCTGCGATTGCGGGCGGCAAAGGTGCGGCCACTCGCCTGAGCCTCCTCGCGGAGCTGCGAGTCTTGAAGCATCCGCAGGTTCGTGGAGGCAGCCTTCTGGACAACCACCAGCTCCGCGGAGAGTGCCTTGACCTGGTCGTTGAACTTGCAAGCTTGCATGCGCACGATGCTGGCGGCGCTCGCCTCCGAGATGGCGCTGGTCTTCGCATCGCCGAGTAGTGAGGAGGAGACGGAGGTGAGGGCGGCGGCTTGGATGGATGAGTTGGCGTTAGCAGCGGACGTGGTGTTGGAGGCTTCTGGAAACCAGGCCGACACTGAATTCCGTGCGGCAGCGTCCGTGTTGGAGGCACCCGCAAGCTTGTTCGCGTCGAGCAAAGACTGGTAGAAGCCATCTGCTGTACGGATTGTCAAGAAGAGCTCGTAGTGGACCGACTTACTCAGCACACTCTCGGAGACCTTACCCACAAATGATGCGCAGCAGAGTGCTGGAGCGGCCGTCTTCCACGTGGTCACGCGGTGCACCTTCAGCTGAGTCCGGTGGGTCTCTATCACGACCGCGAAGCCGTGCCTGCGCGAGGCGAGTGTGATGTACTCATCGTGCGGGGTTACGCTAATAGTGAAATCCTCAGCGACGGCGTCGTCTTTGCCAGCAAAGGTGAGCTCCTGCCTGAGCGTGAACTTCTTTGTGTTGTTATTGTACGACCAGAAGCGCAGCTCAGAGTTGTGGTGCGCCGCGGTCACGAGCAACACCTCATCGTCCGCCGTCTCCGTGAAGCGACGGGCCTGCAGGAAGTAGGCAAAGGTGGGTGCCTCCCCCGCGTGCGGCTCCCACGTCTTGTTCAGCACGCTCCTCTGTGTGTTGGTCGAGACAATGTCGAGGTGTGTGCTCTTCGCCGGGACCAGCAGGAGCTTGGCGGCGTGGTGGTTATCAAATGTCGGGTGCCGCACGGTGGTCTTTGGGGTCAGCGCAATCTTCCCCACGACCGCGCCGGTGCCTTCGTCCACGTTGAAGACGTGGTGCTGGCCTAGCACGAAGAGACGGCCCTGCTCCCCGACCGCGGAGGCGAAGAGCTCCTCGTCAAAGGAGGCCTCCGTCAGCGTCACCTGCAGCTCGCCGGTGGCCTGAATGGCGGGGGTAAGCAGTGAGAGCGCCTTGCCGCCAACCGCGTAGAAGAGTGTGGGATGAGCACCGCTAGACTGCGTGGAGGTGAGGTGGCGGACATGCTCGTAACAGACAGTGGTGTCAGTGAACTTTCCCTGGCGGTTAAGCACACGCAGCACGTTGGGTTGCTTCACGTTCATGCAGAGCAGTTTTCGGTAGTAGCAAATGACAGGGCGCACAGCATCCGAGTACTTGGCGGAGGTGGTTTTGATGAGCGGGATTTCCGACTTGCATACAATCGCATCCGACTCCCCCACCTTGTAAGCAAGATTGTCCATCTTCACCCGATGTTGTTAATGATGTTGCTTGATTTGCTGTTGATGTTCACTATTGTTTGCCCTTTTTCTCGGAAGGGGGGGGGATTAAATCTCTCTAATTTCGAGGAGGAAGGGGGCCTCTTTCTGTCTCTTTTTTCTCTTTCTCTCCTCCTGTTCGAGTCCACCACTTTATCACGTTAATCCTATCTGGCCCGTTCCCACACAAGCTTGGGGGGCAGCGACGGTGCAGAATAGGGGGATGAGAACCGGCAACCAACCAGTGTGTGTGTGTGTGTATGTGCCTCGTCTGAGCGTCCGCTTGTTGTATGAGTAAGGTACTTGCAAGACCAACACGCACACACGAAAAGGGGAAAAAATAAAATAATAATCTGAAAACTACCACAGGTACACAGAACAAAAAAGATCTATTCCTCTTTAGGTTCCTTTGTACGTGTGTGTATGATTGTGTATGTGTGATTGCAGAGGGAGAGAGAGAGAGCATAGGATAGCGGGATAGATAGCGGAGTTTCACGTCAGGTAGCATTCATGACAAATGGCACGGGTTGATATAAAACTCATGGAGGGAGGGGGGGGGGG
>JAODGE020005231.1:0-15754 GCA_027574965.2 Ecitophya simulans
AATTTGATTTAAACGACATGACTTATTTTACAGCAAGTAGTTTTATTTCTTTCTACCCATAATACAATTGAAGTATTGGTTTGAGTAATAAGTAGTAAACACCTGCCTCGCCATAATTTGCATAAAATAAAATTAAAAACTTGTTTGCTTTTTTACAACCTCGTTGCTTTCTCTTGTTAACATTCCAAACTTTGGAAATTTTACGAATCCAGGCCAACCAATTCCTGACAAAGAAGCATCGTCAAACAGTGGTAGAAAATCGATATAATAACAAAAACTTGATTAAATTGTTGTTATTTTCTGAGAAATAGTAAATTTTTTCTATAGAGAAAAATGTACTCTTTACAATCAATTTTCTTCCGAAATTTTCACATCTCCATTTGGAATGACAAAAAATGTAAAGAAACAATTCACTCCACTAGATTTTTTTCTCGTTATTGAACTCTCATAGCTTATTACTCAACCGAATATGATTTTAAGACACTGTACCGCGTTAAACTGTACCAACTAGTGGAATGCAAGTTGGCAGTCGTCGAATGTAAGGAAGTGCATGCTAAACGCGAAATTCAAAATCCAACGCTTCCACGTAGAATGCAATGTGAAACGTAACGTTTAAAACGTTTAGAAGCACGAAAAGCACTTTGATTTGCTTAGTAGGTCACGGTTGATTACGACTCTGCTGTACCCGCTTTAAAACACATTAAACACGCTTCTATATAATTATTCTTTTTGTGCGTTTTCTAGATTCAAGACGCCTCCTACCTGAATCCTAGGCAACTGAAATCAAATGGAAATGAAGGAATTTGGCCCTGAGCTCTTTGAAAACCCAAACCTTTTTTATCGCACCGCGAACGGACTTTTCTTTTATAATGCAGATATCGAATATAGGTGCCTCAGGTATATCAGAAAATGCTGCAATCGATTTGCTGTTAATAGTTGCAGCCATACGCAGAGCATAGCAAAACAACGCGTGTTATGCTGTCGAATAAGCCGAGGTTGCTAAAGCAGTAAAACAGCGAAACGTACCCCCACACGCAATCCTGGGCGCCACTATTAAACTGTTTAGCCGCCGACCAAGTTGTTATTATTCAACTAAATTCACTATTAGAGACCGTATGACGTATAGAACACATGCGTGTTATAGCTAGGATATGGAATTTATTTATGAGTTAATTCTCTGGGCTAAAAATCTAGAAAATTGAAAATGACCGAAAACAAATTAAATATTGCCATCTTAATTCATTTTTTACCACTGTTCTCATTTAAAAACTTCAAAATCAATATTTTGCCAATTTGAACTTTAAAAAATTAAACTATTATAAATGGAAATTTAGAAGTAACTTTGTGGAAATTGATTCTCTAACTATTCTTTTGTCCAAATATAACTTGGTTTCTTCAGAAAACTTGACATATATCTTCATAATAATTACTGAAATTAGCATAAGTTTTGCTGCTTTAACCCGAGAAATAATATCTAAAATTCTATTCCTTTCAAGAATAAAAATCTAATTTGAACTAATAACTGCACAGCATAAATCACTTAAAGAGTCGTTAAATTTTCATTGCCGGAGATATCAATTTATTAGAAAGTAATATAATTCAATTTCTATCTATTTATGAACATCTATTATTGTGATCTGGGAGTCGAGTTAGACTACTTAAAAACATTAAATCAAATTAGTTTAGCAAATACCAACGACACTTTAATTGATGTGAATTTATTGGGTTCGACGTGAGCCAAAAAAATTTGATCATAAAATTAAAGTTTGATCTTCTAGAACACTGAAGAAACCAGATCGTACTTTAGTGTTGTCAGAAGCTAAATTATAGAACGCTCGGATTAAAGTGTCTACATGCATAAGAATTCCGTAGAACTTGAATAATACTAGAACTGAAATACTACTCGCAATGCTCAGTCGGAGCGCAATGATATTGAAAGGCGTGGAAGACTTGGGACGCGCCAGAAGTACCGGAACTGCTAAGAAGAACACGAAGGCGCGCAGATTGTTATTGGAGTAGAATCGCGCGAGCGGCGCCTTCCTTCGTTTGAGAGAAGATTGTCTGGAGACAAGTGGGAATGAAGGCTGGGAGCAGATGCGCTAATAATTCATATTCTAATCGGCAGTTACATGTTTCCCTTGTTACCCGCATGTTCCCTATGTCTTCACATGTGCTCGTTCTGTTACATGTAGGAATCTCTGGTTTGCAAATCTCACTTGTTAGATTCGTGCCAGTTACAGTGAAACTGAACAGAGTGGATTTGTGCAATGTTTGAACGGTTGCCAAGTGATCAACTTTTTTATGTGAAGCTGGAGGTTATCTGGAGGTTACAGATTTAGATATACCAGTTACCAAATACTATAAATCAGAAATATGAAACAAAAACTTTAATAGATTTGACACAGCTGGCTCGTTGGTCTAGGGGTATGATTTTCGCTTAGGGTGCGAGAGGTCCCGGGTTCAAATCCCGGACGAGCCCGCAAGCTTTTTATTGCCTTAAACCTAGTTTGAAATAATAAAATATTGAAATCCACATCAAATCAAAACATGTGCAACGTGAACATGAAGCATATAAAAAGGTACAAAGCGCAATTGCATAATATCAATGTGTTCGAAAATAGTAACTACGTTACTGTAAATATCCAAGTAGATAAAACATGCACTTTCCTACACGGGATCTGAGAGAGATGCCAGTAACAAAGTCGAGCAAATTGTAGGAATTGGTTTTATGCACTTTTCAGCATCCAAAGAAAGAACTTGTAGTATAAGCGACGCTGTTATACACTAGATGGTTTTGCAGGTCTTCCATATCGTGCATGTAATGTGGGAGGATGTTCGCCATGAGCGAATTTTATTGAAACGGCGATGGCACGAGACGAGAAAACGACCGAGGCGTCAACGCGCCAACATCGGTGGCACTCAATACGCTGTAGCGAAATGGCTTTCGGAACGATGCAAATTGTGTATATTTTATTAGGGGTGCGCACTGGCTCAAGAATGAGAACTGGGGAATTTACACGAAGAAATGGCTGTAAAAATGGTAGCGTTTTCGTCTGGTCATGCTTTCTTATGCGCGCAACGTCCTGAACGTATCTGACGTTCTTAACTTATTTGTACGTGAATTCAACTAACGTAATTCTCGGGAATTTCTGCGCCTTCTGCGCGTTTAACGCGAAACCAAATAGCTACAAAAACGTTACAACCGGGTTAAGAAGGCGAGATATAACACAGGCAAATTGTACCGATGAATAAAACAGGTCACGCGTTACACGGTAACACGTAAGAATGACGTACAACAACCCTGCGGTACATATACAATTATCTTTGCCAGAAAGTTGTAACGACTAGAAAATGTTAACAAATGTCCGTCTGGGAAAGGGAAACATGAACACAAAATGCGTGCAACATTTTTCAAGTTTCCTTTGAATGTATCGCGCTGTACTTTGCATTTTACTGCAGAAAATGTGCAAGCGCTTGCACATGCAACTGCCGAGACTGAATTTTTGCTGAACATGGCGTGTTGGTATTCTTGGTAGGACCGTGCTCCAGGCACGTGCTTTGAAGTCGGGGACAGGTTCGGTGAGGCAGCACAACCTCGTCGTGGATACGGCCGGTGCTGGTGCTTATTGGAATAGTTGTGGATCCGCTGCCGCGCCGCCGCCGCGGCGAGCAAGTAAAGTCAAAGTCGTCGTGCGGCGGTAGCTGCGAGCAGGACGCCGCGACGCCACGGTGGTAGCCGCTCGTTGCTGTCAGTGCGTCCGGAATGGCGGGGACATCTACATCCACATCCGCGTCGACATCAACATCACGCCCGTCCATTGTCGAGCGGCGTTTATTAGGTTCCTCTGGCACTCAATAAAACCAAATACGTGAAAGGAATATCCAAGTTGGGCTTTCCGAGCGGGCATAGAACCTGCTTTTAGCAGGCCGTGCGTTTAGATCGAGTCCTTGTTGACATTCAAAGCAGAGTATGAAAGCTCTTCTAATCGGTGTTGCGGTCCAGTCGCTGCAGACCACTCATGGAAAAAACGATGTGCAAGTAAGGCGGTGAAACAATTTAGAGTGTGCCTTTGTTTGTCTCTACACCTACGTTTGTAGGTAGAATTGTATTTGATTGAGTAACAAGTCATAAGCGTTAAAAATAAACACATATGTTGTCACTATTTGTATAAAATTTTAACCTGTATATTGTACCATTTAAAAATGTGTTTTCTTGTCTACAACTTTGATGTCTTTATTTTAAAACGTGTGTTACCTTTAGCAATGAGAACAATCTCAAAAGTTGGTTTCTCAACCTCTTCGAATCCTTCTGACAAAAAACCATCGATAAACTGGTTAAATGGTGGCAGGATGGCGATAATAGAGACTAAATAATGAATTATAATAACAATTACACTTGATGTAGAATAGTCGTATAAATAAGAAAATATGCTCAATACTACTTACTCTTCCTAAAATAATTTATTTTCTTCCAAAACAATTTGCTTCAATAAATTTTCTAAGATTTATTTATTATAGAATATCAAAGAATGTGAACGATAAAACGCCTATGATTTAAAATTGAACTGACAAGAAAATACTCTGCAATGATATGCTGGTTGCCTATGTTAATACTTAAGAGACATTAAATAAGACATTTAGTAATACAGCAAAAAATCAAACTTTTATAAGTAATAGGGCCATTTTACAAAAATTATCTAATTGTGAAGCAAGACCTTGAATGTTCAAGGAATTACGTCGCGAGCTCGTCTGGAATATGAACCCGGGACCTCTCTCACCCTAAGCGAAAATCATACCCTTAGGCCAACGTGCGCCACAATGTCATTTAAAGACATATTACGTAATGTATAAGACAATAAAGCATTATATTTAGAATCAGCAGTACACGTAAAGCATGCGCAAATTTCTGCGATAATAAGAAATGGTTCTAGTGCACATTGTGCAAGTGGTAAGGGAAGATTTTGTCAAAAATATATCAGGGATTTAAATTTTTAATAGCACTACAATTGAAAACAAAAGGAGTGCCAATGGGCTCGTCCGGGATTTGAACCCGGGACCTCTCGCACCCGAAGCGAGAATCATACCCCTAGACCAACGAGCCGATGTTAATTCGCCTCATAGTAAATCTATGATGTTGTACACAATAAGATAATTAAAAACAATACATATTAATATATATTTTTATATTCTACCATGTAGTACAAATTAAACCAGATCGTAAAAGTAATCCATATTGTAACCGATCTATGCGGATATAAATTTTATTTAACGTTGTAATAATGCATTGTCTATATAATGCTTTGCTTCCAGAAATTTGGACATTCATCATTATTACCAGATATTGGTTGAAGTCAATTTTATTCAAACTGCATAATCCAAAAAAAATGCTTATATTATTAATAAGTTCACGCAGAACATATTTAACAAAAAAATATCATTGTCATTTATAATATTTTGATTCGTGACGCTGGTACATTTATATATGTTATAAATCCAAATGCATTATCCGCTTTTCATTCTATTTTCCCATTTGCTAACTATATTTTGCAGCTTTGTAAGTGGCTTCGTTAAAACAAACTAATTTACAGCTTATAGTGAATTTTTAGAACAGACGTATTTTGCTGTACGAACCTTGTTTGGCAATGCAATTTTCTTTCGGAAATTTTGTTATCCTATCAGCCCTACTACACTAATGTTACACAATTTATGTTAAACGTTGCGATGCTATCGCATCTTGCATAAAAAATACGTACACTTATATGAAGGGTTTTTACACACAAGAAGGTTTTTTTGGATAAATATGGTACAAATATATTGGATGCGCGTCCGACGGTAGTGTCGAAACAAAGTGCCAAAACCATTTTATCTTGTTTTGAACCNACCCCGGGAGTTTACTGAGTTTCGGCAAAAACTCGGACGTTAAAATGCTGCGAAAGAAAAGTTGATGAAGAACGTTCTTAATTAAACAAAAAAGCCGTTTGCTTGTATGCATAGATACACGATATATTGTTTTCGTTCGATTACTATATGTGATTTTTTACTTTAGTAGTAATTTTAAAATTAACGTACGTACTAAATATATAGCATTCCTATGAGACAATATGATTCCCGATATGTAATCGAATTTGTGTCCGTCACGATTACTTACCGAATATAAAAATAACGTGGAGTTAAGCAAACGTTTGTATAATAGTATAATAGTATAATTTAAGGCATGTTAGGGATTCAGCGTATGCAACCCATCACACCTATACTTAACTTAAGTACATAATTGATGCTGAATGTATGCAGTAAAAATTCGTCAACAATTCCTTGCTTGCAATAGCTATTAATTTTAACCCGACAATAAACTTATCATGTTTATTTAATTGATTAGGTTCATAATTGAATTGTGCCTGAGATTGAAGACGTGATGTTGTCTTCGTGCGTCTACTTCTGGGAACCGAGCCGGAATAATCATCGAAATTATTATAAATTATTCAGGCAAACGATCCTAAATTGCGGTTCGAAACTTGCATAGCGTACTAACGGTCTAGAGACACTGGATCCGTTCATGCCATTTAGTAATAATTTACGATAATTCAGCGACGAGCGCGTCTCGAGCCCAAGCCCAAGCTCAAGAAGACGACTAACAATTTTAAATTGACCCGCAAAGGTTAAATTCATAATTCGTATTCGTACCACCTAAATTGATGCATTCTTAACGAGACTTTTGAGCAGGCTGCACTTATGATAATTCCAGTAAGCCTCACGATCAAATCCAAGATCGTTAAATTACATTCATTAAGTTTGTTAAGTTTTTTCAGAGCTCGCGTTAAATTAGAGACTTAATAATTAATTGGGAAATCAATATTTTTTACTCACCGTTAATGCATTCTGTTGTTTGCCTCATTAAGTTGCCATTTTCTAACTTTATCAACATTTATTTAAAAGTATTAATAAACAAACATTTTCAATCGGAAACTTTTATTGCATGAGTTGCAGCACCAACATTTTATATGTTTTTTATAACTTTCTTGAAATGTTTTTACCTCTGTTTTGGTTTTAAATTTATTATTAAAATTGTTTATTTTTCAAAGTAATTAGAGAATCGTATGTTTGTTACGATTGATAATTGAATCAAATGATATAAATGTACGTTTGCCTAAATATTGTTTGTGAAATGAACATAAATGTCACGTGCACAACGCGTCGCGCGTCTTTCGTACACGACGTAAAACCATTAGCTCCGCAGTCGAGCCGGCTCGATGCGTTCGCAGGTCGGTCGAGCGAGTGACTGAAAGCGCCAAGCTGGTGCCTTCTTTGCGTCCTGCAGCCAGAAGCGCTTGCACTCTGAGTTGGTTATGCCGTCGTCGAGCCGATGGCACGTTGTCGAAGCGCGAAGCCCTTCAGCGCAGGCGAGAAACTTTTATCAGCGAAAGCGTGAGCGAACAAACTTTGAACTCAATATCGCTAGCGACCTCTATTGCGCGCTTGTGATACCATTGAAGAGAATAAGTTGAACACATCCTCTGCTCTGCAGCAATGGTAAGTTTTCTGTAACATCAACCCTTGTGTGCTCGAGGGGTAGTTTTTAGAAGTAATTTCAACATTTGATCATAGACAGCTCTGTCTACGAACGCGCTATTTATTACACACCAAGCCTTTCCGCGTGGAATTAGGGTGCAAAGAGAGCACGGTGCGAACATGGATAGGTGAGATTATTTAACTTCAGGTAACGCAGGATCGATAAGAACGCTGCTCCTTTTGTGGCACATGACATTTGTAAGGTTATATGTGCAATTGACCTCAAGAGAGCAGGATCAATGCTGCGTGATTAATGTATGATTAACCTTTGCGAATTAAAAAGCTGTGGTTAATGTGAGCTCACATTCTATGCGTAGATAGTTTGCGTTCAGTAATGTTTGGAAAGTTAACTACCTCAAAATACAATAAAGCGCGCCAGTGATTCTCGGGTTGTAATTTCATGAAGAGTCTCTTATCAATTATCAAAATATTGGATATGGGATGGTTTCTGCGCAACCACAATAACGTAGCAGAACCTAGCTGCAAGTGCATTGCGTTGTTGTTGGTGGCTTCCTGATATTCGCGACAGCAACGCATTGCCTGGAATGGTTGCCGTAGTGACTGACCGCACTCCAAAGATACGGCGGCAGAGTGGCTGCCTGGAAAGGCGGAATATGCATTATTAACTCTTCATTTACGGGCCGCTGCTCTGGTCGCCATTCTGCGGCCGCTGCGCAAGTTTCGAAATATTCAAATATGCATTTGCGGCACCTATTCACATATTCACTCCGCTCTGGTGCAGCTACTGACATTCGCCATTTCCACGATCAATGCTTAATGTGCGCAGTGTTCAAGGTTCAACTGGCGCGGTAAGTGCGCCATGGCGTTGTGGCACAGACTCAAGTGTATTATGCATGCGCGAGTGCATAAATATTGCATCGACGCGGAATTCAGACTCGAAACGCAGACACGTAGAAGTCAATTATTATCACGTAAATTCAACATCTACATCTACATGCATGCTGTAACATTTTCGAGCACTTGTTTTGTTCTTCTGCTGTTCTCGACTAATAGTTGTGCAACTACACGCAAGAATTTTTGAAATCAGATAAAAATCGGTTATAAATTAAGGTTTTAATTATGATTGCGTTTATTGTTACCACTGCGCAGAGACGTAAGTTCTGCCGAACACTGATGGAATCGATTACGAGTAATATTTGATTGCTATTATTGTTATATTTGCGGTTGCAAAATGGCGGTAGGATGAGTTGCGGTGTTGGTGTGCGTAAATATCCGCGCATAGGCTCGCGAAGGCGACGCCGGCGCAGCGTTTGAGTGGTTTATGCACATCGGAACATTAGACAATGGTGACAGATAACAAATGTTTCGATCATATTTCATCCTGTAACTGGACAGCGTCCACGATTTGTTATTAATGCCTCCATGGCAACAATTAAAGTAATGAACCACCACAAAAGATTTGTGAAGGTTTAGTAAAGAATTAATAATGCACTAATAAAATATAGTTTTGAAATGAATACAATTTATCCGTATATCTAAAATCGGGAAAACTAGTTGTCGAGAATTTTTTAAGTAGTGCTGAAAGTGGTTAGAAGTTTTAATACTGAATTGCGTAATAAGTAATGATCGTTTTATTCCTCAAACTTTCGTATTTTTGCAATATATAGAAATAAGAAAGTACAGTACAACAGATTCTTTTATCGTGTTCTTCCTCCTACATAAGGATTATAAAATTTAGGAAAAAAATTAATTGTATTGAGTACGGTAATAAGTAATAAGTATTGCTTGTTTATTTCAAATGTTTTTGTTCAACAACTGTAACTATTAATAGTCTCTGCAGCTAACATTCTTCTCTCACCGTTTGACCAGCTTGTATTATTGTAGTTAGGCCTTGATTCGAAGAAATTGGGTGGCCAATTTTAAAGGTTTTCTTCGTTGTTGCAGACTAAAATTGTTAACAAATGAATAAAAAAATAAGCTTTCAAATGGTATAATACACCTTTCATTTCTATTTCTTATAAAATACCCTCTTACGTTCTTACGCCCTTTTGGACTTTCGATATTCACCATAAAATTTAATAAAGAGAGAGAGAGAATATTTTATTTCTAATTTACATCAGTGAGAATCAACGAATATTTTATAGGTTTTTTTACTTATCTTACAATATAATACAAATAGAAAAGACAATCTCTAAATATGGAAAGTTCAAGAATCGGAAGCTGTCAGTAGTTATTTTAATAACACTGACAATAACCACAAGTCTTTGAAATATGTGTAATTAATCACAATTATTAAAAAGATGGACTGCGAGCGTTGACTGGCTCTGGTAGTGTTTGACATTTAGCTTCCTTTATACCACGATAATGTAAATATAATTTGTTTACATGCTCATTATCCTTGTCTCCCACACGAACGCGCGCTAAAATAAACGTGCCAGTTCATCTTATTACTGCCTTTATTTTCTGTCTTTTGTCAGAGTTGTAGAAGTTCTGTTCGTTCATAATGCCCGTACACTTTTAACCATGTCTTATGAACGAAGTTGCAAATTACTCATACCACTCATACATTTCTTATAAAGTATATAAGTATAAAAGCATCGAAAGGCGAAGAAAGAAGCTTTGCGAGATGCCTAAAAACAGCACACATGTGAGACGTAAATACACGTAATACGCAAATAAATATCTATCATAAATAACTAATCTTTCTAATTAAGCATTAAACGCAGAGAAATGCCAGTGCGTGTAAAATTCGTGTATGTATGCGCATGATATCACAGCGAGGAGCATTTCATGAAGAATGGTGCTGGCAGCCAAGTTGAAGTCGACTAATGAATATTAATTAAAATTGTTTATTACATTTTAAAATGGCTCTTGGACGTATTACCAATTACACAGATGACTACACGGCGTGTAGTTTTAGTTAATTTATTCTTTATTTCATACTGCAACTACATCGAATAGCAAATGCTGACTTAAGCAGAATGCAAAACGCGTAACGAACATTGCATTTATTGTCTATTTCCTTTTCTCGGTGGTGGATTCAACTTGCTTCGTCCGCATTTTGCACCCTCAAGCCCTCTACAATCCATTCTCCAGCTCCACATTCTAAATACAGTAATATAGCTATATGTTATATAGCTATACTGTTCGTGGCTTTTTCAATATCATCTTATTTAAAGCAATCGGATTAAGGATTTTGTTAATATTATGGTAATAATATGGCCGCTTTTAAAGCGAGTAAAATGGCACTTTAAATATAGAAACTCGTGCAGGAACACCTGCTGCAATCTACAATTTCGAAGCGTTGCGTTGTGCTTCCAACTGGATATCGGATCGTTACTCGCATCTTGGTCGTGTTTGTATCTGTCACGAATTACACGGGCAACGTGTGACACCTACGACATAGTCGTAAATCACTGATGCGGCCTCTAAAAAAGCCCAACCCGGACCAGTAATGAAACATTAATGCTGTTCCAGAAAGTTGGCCAAGCGTGCGATAATGGTAAATTCTTGGTTGAATCGCATATATATTAATATTGAAGACCTCTGAATTCATTTTGATATCATTTATTTATATTCGTTGATCTCGCTCAATTTATAATCTGACGACTTAAGCCGGTTGTAAATTTGCCGTTACGGCTGACACGACCATCAAACTACGGCTTAACCTTTGTTAACCCATTGTCAGATAGTCAGAGTTGGTGGAGGCTTTCTTGTCTGAAACTGTACTTTCTCTCGACGCACCGAGTCGCCATGCCGTAAATCCCTTGTTTAAGCATGCCAGGTCGTCTTGGATGAACAAAGTTCAACGTGTCACGAAGAGTTTGGAAAGGCATAAATTTCCATCACAGGTCCAAAGCCCATTGCGCGTCGATCCGGTGCACACAATTAGAACACATGCCATATTGTATTTTCAGACACATGTGCCGAAATACTCATTGCTTCGTTTGCTACTGCCACTGGAACGAGCGAAAAAGATGATGAATTACTACGCGTTGTGTGCTTTCTTCATTCTGTACAAGGGGTTGTTGACTGCTCGTTTGGTACGCCGCTTGAACTTATGGGGTAGAATAAGAGAAATATTAAACTATAAGCACTGTTGTGGTAAATGAAGCGAGAAAAGTGCAAGGGTCGCAGATCCAATTAGTGTTATTGGCGGCACACGTGAGGAGCTCAAAAATGCGTCGTTTATTGCATCCCCCGAACGCACACGAGCCTTTTCTTCACACCACACTTCACTCTCGCATCTCTAGGAAAGTATTCGAGACGACCTCCTCGTTCATTTAGCCGTTTGCCCTGCGTTGTTCTCTCCTCTGCGTGCAGTGCCGATGGGTCGGCATTGAGGTGTCAGAAGCATCCCTTATTTTCCCACAAAAAAAGCCATCTCGGCGTGCGGCCCTCGCAATAACTAACGCGAGCGCACCGAAACGCATCGCGCGACTCGAATACGTAACGTGTGAGAAAAATGGGCGTGCTGCGTTCACGAAACTGCAATAACAATTTGTTTTCGGTTTGGGGTACAATGTAGGAAATAAAAATTATATAGCATTACTCCGCCTTATATTTTATATAAATGGGAACGAAAGCAGAAGATACATGCCAATTTTCTCAAAATGTAAAAAACTATAACATTGCAACTAGTTTTTATCGTGGGATTTTTTTAGGGCGTATTTAAAATCATTAATCAAAATTGTCATTTACACAGTTCAAATTATGCACGCCCCAAAGTGTGACCAAATTAGATTGAAATGGTTCTTTTCATGTCATTTACACAAAAGTAAATTTATCATTAAAACTTTTAAACCCTAGTGTAATAGAATTATATTTAATAAAACAAGTAAGGTTTGTATTAAAAAAATTGTTGAAATACGCGTTCTCATCTGTCACGAAGTGTTAGAAATTATTCGAGTACCATGTGTCGTGATAAAATTGCGTACCAATGGCTCAATGCGAGCGTGCAACCTATTATTCTCATCGGATCCTGACTGCAACCCTAAGATCCTTTTTCTAGGCACCCCAACAACACCCTTCTTTTTGCACGTTTTATAAAACCCTATAAAAAAGTGGCACACGTCCTCGACTCCCTGGGCGCAACACGCCGATACAAATAAAGTCGGCTTACGCAATCGAACAAAACGGCATTGTGGAGAGCACACGGTAGTCGCAGGGCGACACAATGAGGGCACGCACGTAAGTTTGTTCACTCGACTCCCATTTCTCAGTTTTCTGCTAGTTTTTTAGTTGCTACTCTTCGTCGTCCTCCGGTTTCTATTGTCGTTAATGCAACCCCTCGTCTAATTCGAACGCAGTTTTTATTTACGCTTTAGCAATCTAGGGTAGAATGAATAAAATCATGACCGACATTGAATAAAATTTTGTCTTGCCGCCAGAGGTTAATGTTAATGTATTTATGATTTCTGGTGCGTTCAAAGACTGGCCTGGCATCTTAAGTGTATTATTGGTTTGTCAGCGTTGACGAGTCTGACGGAAACATAATAAAAAGATTAATATTGTATCGGGAAAAAAACGAAAAATAATGTTTCTGGTAATATTTCACAATTTCTAATGCATTGCTGCAGCAAAAAAAAACAGCTTTGCAGTAACACTAAACAATGTGCAATGTGCATAAGAAATTAAGAAAGAAAAAAAATAGGAAACGAATTTACAAATAAAAATACGTGAAAGTTAAAGAAAATAAACATGCTGCTTGAGTTACGCGCGGCTTTTAATGAATGAAGGAGCTCGAACGTCGTCTGTGCCTTTTACCTCGATCCTTTGATGTGTGAATATGACATGTCCGTGAGTCTCTTTAATACGCGTCTTCTTTTTAGCGCGTGAAGATTTTCCAAATAATCTCGTTCTAACTTTAGTTAACGATATGCGCGGTGCGCGCGATTCGAACTCTTCCTATTTCTCTTTGGACCGCCGGACGGACGTCGCGCTCATCTTTGCGGTTACGAGCGCAAGTTATGAATATGAGCAAAGTTATTATGAGCGCATCTTATTAAGAGACGCGGTCGCATGGTTCAACCACGGGAAGCGTCCAGCGGGTGCACACTACAAATAAACCCGCAGGCGCTGGTGCAATGCATCCGGTCGAGCCAAAAATTATCAACACGGAGTTTATTTCCGAACAGTAATTGTAACCAAACTGGATGTTGGCAAGGGTAAACGAGGCAACGTACGATGCCTGTGCTTACTTGTGGCATGAATAGAAGAAGAACGGTTGGTGAAGGTGCAAATGTACGCCAGCTTAGTGTCTGGTTGATTAAAGATGATTTAAGACCGCTAATGGAAGAGTAATTGCAGGAAGGTGTTAATAAACTGCTTGTGCACATTTGTGCACATATTTTCAAGCATTCGTCGGGAAAAAAGCGAGGAAGTTATTTATAACTAATCAGTACACATAAAAGTTTTAAAATAAATTTACAAACCAAACAGCAAGTTTCCGTGGTGTAGTGGTTATCACATCCGCCTAACACGCGGAAGGTCCCCGGTTCAATCCCGAGCGGTAACAATTTTAGTCACTTTGGTTTGTTCATATAATTTAAAAAAAGTTGTACACTTTGGAATACTCAAAAATTCTTTAATTATATTAATAATCTCATCTCTCTGTAGGTGCGCGTTCGTTTACTGGCGTTCACATATATGGTAAGTAATGTGCGTTTTCACAAGTGAAAGTGTATGTTACTACAATCACTTGTGTATTTAAGAAAGTACCCTAAAAGTACCAATTCTTTAAATGATATTTTTTTATTCTTAGTTAACCGACTGATTGTTTATGACATTTTGTTACTCTCTGATATGACATCAATTTTAGAAGTAGCGAAAGGCATGGCTTGCGTTTTATGCATGTGACAGATGGTAATAAAATTAAAAAAATTAAAGAATATTAGCATTGTCGATGCTTTTACAAATATTGCTATGAACTGTGTTCAGTTCCTTTCACCTTCTAATTTCAGAGATACTCATCTCTAAAAATTTTATAACAAATTTGTAACGCATATTATTTTGACTCTTATTTAAAAATATGATTCAAAAGTGTCGAATTCCGATACGTAATAACAAAATGATGCTTAAATTACAAATTATAACTTTTATCATATTATTTATTTGCCCCCTTTATAATCGTTAATTTGTTTGCAATAATATATTGTTTTTTGGTTGACCAGCTTTTTCCAACACGCGGAAGTAGTCACAATCTTTTAAAATAAATCAATTTTGTATTCCAATACACTTACAACTACTTCACACTTTTATACTTCAATAGTTCTTTTAATAACCAAAAAAGCTCTCAAAAAACTATAGTACTTTATAACTATTGAGATAAAATAACATACAAGAAAAATAAATGTGTAATTTTTGGCTAAATAAATAGTACTGTTATTTTAGCAAGATGTTTTAGCAAAAATTGGTTAAACAAAGGTGCGCAAAGACGAACGAAGAAGCACGAGTCAAACTGAAGTGCTGCACGCTCGAGTTTCCTTTATTTAATTCAGTTAACTCCAGAACTCCTTATCACCAATTCCATTATATCTATAGATAATTTTGTAACTTCGAAGCACGGAATTTTGGTATAGGTTATTTCTGCTTACTTGGATTATTAAGATATTATGAGAAAAATATAGCTGGAGAACTTAAAGAAGTTTTAAATACCGTGTATTTGTAATACAATTTAATTCAAATTAGTCATTAACAAATATTCTGCCACAAATAATAACTTCATGTTAAAGTATAATCCAGTTCTCGTAACTACGAGCTTTAAAATTTCAAATTAAATGGCGATCATATGTTGTTTGGCTACTGGTCAGCTGTTTCCGTAGTGTAGTAGCTATTATTTCCGTCTAACCGCGAAAGGTTCCGGTATCGCGGACGGAAACAAACATTTCGACACATTCAGTCTTGTTAAACATTTGCGCGTTGTTTTGGCACGTCTGTGACACTTGTACGGTTTTTGCGACTTTTCTTTTTTTATCGCACTAGTTAAAACCACCTCTTAATGGAACATGTCTTAAGAATCGCAACATTGTGTAATATTACAATGCTTATAGGTCTGCCGAATGTACTGTAAAAACGTATTTTTGACAAATCAATGAAAAAATTCAAATAACTCATTATAACTATGCAATTTTTTGTGTAAGATTCCTTACAATACATTTCCCTGAGTTCGGGTAGGTTGAGTTAAATAGTTTTATTGTAAAATTAACTTAAGTAACAAATATTTAAT
>JAODGE020005238.1:0-10614 GCA_027574965.2 Ecitophya simulans
TACTTTAGTACATTTAGAGAAACTACCATTAACAATCAATGGCAAATTAGACAGAAAAGCATTACCAGATCCTGAGTTTACTGATAAGGATAATTATCTTGCCCCACGCAATGAACTAGAAAAGCAAATAATTCATATCTGGTCAGAAGTTTTAAAATTACCTATAGAAATCATAGGCATTAATCAAAGTTTTTTTAAGCTTGGTGGTAATTCTATATTAATCATAAAATTAAAAAGCAGATTAGTCAGAATTCAGTTATTAAAAGATATCACTGTTACAGATTTATTTAGATATTACACCATTCAAAAGTTAGTTGAACATTTTATTGCAAAAGAAGTCCAGGACGAGTTTAAATTATTAAATCCTAAATTAACATCTGAAACAGATATTGCAATACTTAGTTTATCTGGAGCGTTTTCTGGAAATGATAATGTAAGTAACTATTGGAATATGATTAAAAATGGCTTAGAAGGAATACAAAAATATAACATGGAAGAATGCCGTAATTTAGGTGTTGCAGAAGACAATCTTATTAACCCAAATTTTATACCAGTTAGTGGACATGTTCCTAATATAGATTTATTTGATCCATTATTTTGGAATTTATCTGGGATAGAAGCAAAATTAACTGATCCTCAAATAAGAAAATTTTTGGAACATTGTTGGTACAGCTTAGAATTAGCTGGCTATATAACAAAACGTAAAGAACTTAATATAGGAGTGTTTGCTGGAAGTGGTCATAGTGATTATTTTTACAACAATGTGATAAACAGTGATGACAGGGATAGTATTAATATGTGGGAAGCATCTACTATGAATAATAAAGATGCTCTAACGACTAAAATGAGCTACTTGCTGGGGCTAACAGGTCCTGCTAATAATATTAATACTGCCTGTTCTACAAGTTTAGTAACTGTAGTTGAGGCTTGTAAGAACCTATCGTTTGGTATATGTGATATGGCTCTTGCTGGAGGAGTATCATTTTTACTACCTAATCAAGTTGGATATATATACCAAGAAGGGATGATTGTATCTAAAGATGGTCATTGCCGACCTTTTGACAATGAGGCTAGTGGTACTATCAGTGGCTCAGGTGTAGGAGTGGTTTTATTAAAACGCTTAAGTGATGCTATAAAAGATGGGGATAGGATTTTAGCAGTAATAAAAGGATACGCAACCAATAATGATGGTGATAGAAAAATAAGTTATACCTCACCAAGTATAATTGGTCAAGCAGAATGTATTATCAATGCTCAAAGAATGGCAGGATTATTATCAGATAGTCTTGATTATATAGAAACTCATGGTACAGGCACGAACATAGGAGATCCAATAGAAATACAAGCATTAAATCAAGCATTTCATTATAATAAATCCAACGAGGAAAGGTTAACTAAGTGCATTTTAGGAGCTGTTAAAGCAAATATAGGTCATTGTAATTCTGCTGCTGGAATAGCTGGTTTAATTAAAATATGTAAAATGTTAGAAGATAGGATAATTCCTAAACAAATAAATTATGTTCACGCAAACCAAGAACTAAGTTTAGATAAAACCAATTTTGATATTATTACTGCAAATAGGAAATGGCTACCACGAGATGACAAACCTAGAATTGCTGGAGTTAGCTCTTTTGGAATTGGAGGAACAAATGCACATGTCATTATTAGTGAATTTATATCTGATACTAGTTTACAAAATAAGGCTCAATTAAATAATAATGATTATAATATAACAGTTAATAACCCTTTAGTATATACATTACCAATTACTGCAAAGACTAAGAAATCATTAATAGAATATAAAAAAGAGTTTATAAAATATTTAAAAGATACAAATGATGACATATCTGATATTGCTTATACTCTAGAACAAAGGCGTGAACATTTTAATTACAGATATGTAATTAGCTGTAATTCTTTACCAAATGCTATTAAGAAGTTAGAAAGTAACGATGAAATTATAAAGGTTTCAGATAAAATTATATCCCAAAATCTTAAAAATATTTTTATGTTTCCCGGTCAAGGTTCTCAATACATAGATATGGGTTTTGAACTTTATCAAAATGATGAAGATTTTAAATCAATAATAGATAACTGTATTAAAATAATTAAAAAACAGAGCGATATAGATATTGGATTAATTTTATTTCCAAGGCTATATGGAAAAGTAGAGGAAGATATCAATTTAACCAAATGGGCACAACCATCCTTATTTATTATATCATATGCATTAGCTAGATTGTTAAACAAAATCGGGATAACAGCAGAAGCATACATAGGTCATAGTATAGGTGAGTATGTAGCAGCAACTTTATCTGGTGTCTTTAGCTTAGAATCTGCACTAAAGTTGGTAATGGCAAGAGGCAGATTAATGCAGGAAATGCCAGCTGGTAAGATGTTATCAATACAAGCGTCGGTAGATGAAATAGCAAAATATGTAGAACAAAATAATTGTGAGGTGGCAGTTATTAACTCTAATACTAATTGTGTTGTATCTGGTTTAGAATTAGATATTAATAAATTAAAAGCCAAGCTAAATAAGCTAAGTATTACATCTTTAATTCTAAATACATCTCATGCATATCATTCGTGTACTATGGAGGAAGCAGCGAAAAGATTTATAAAAGAATTTGACAGAGTTACAATAAATAAACCTAAAACCAAATTTATTTCTAATGTAACAGGAGAATTTATTCAAGATAAAGAGGCAATAAGTCCATTATATTGGGCAAATCAAATAAGAAAGCAGGTGCAATTTGCTAAAGGCGTCGATACCATATTTAATTATTATAATGGAGATGTTGTCTTTATAGAAGCTGGTCCAGGTAAAAGTTTAAATTCATTTGTTCAACAATATAAAGAAGTAAGATCAAATGAGATTATAAGTATTCAATTAATGAGGTCATTAAAAGAACAAGGTAGTAAACAGAATATAAAGAATAAAGAAGATATATTAAGTATTTTGTGGTTTAACGGATTTGCTGTTAATCTAAATAAATATACCAGTCCTCAAGTAGTTTTATTACCAACCTATCAATTTGATTATAAGTCTTATTGGATTAAAGAATCTAGAATCAATAATTTTAAACATAATAAATTAAATCCTTTAAATGATATGTTTTATGCCAGGGAATGGAAAAGAATTGGCAAATTAATGATTAGTAATAATTATAGGAATTTAGCTAAAAAAAATATTGTAATTTTTAACAACGAGAATAATTCTGATTACATCGATCAATTAGTTTTTAAAATATCTTTAATTACAAAAAACTTTAAATACATAAAAAATAGCTTGGGTGAATACATTGAAGATGGTAATTCTGTATCATTAAATTTGTCAAATCAATTACATATAAATAAGCTAAAAAAGTTAATGAATGATCAATTTGATACAACCATATATTTCTCTTCAGGTATCCGTGATAATGCAATAAATAGCGATATTAGTGCAGCATATTATTTAAATACGGCAATATATAAGAATTTAACTGAGGTACATCAATTTATCTCAATTTCATGTAATAATTATGATGTTTTGGGGGATGAAACTTTAGCACAATTTCCAAGTGTTGTTCCTGGTATAACAAAATCATTACCCATAGAGAATTCAAATCTTAATGCTACACATTATGATATTAATTTTGAAAGTGATGTTGAAGAGATACTTAAATTTTTAGCGTCAATAATTGATAATAAATATGAATCTAATTTAGTGGTAGTTAGGAATAAATATTTATGGGTTCCTATTTATAAAAAAATATCTTTAAATACGATCATACATAAGCCGCTAGTTAAGGATGGTGATTCAATATTGATAAGCGGTGGATTAGGTGGTATAGGATATTCATTAGCACAGTATATTAACACTATCGCAAATGATTTAAATATTATTTTAATCGGCAGAACTGATCAGCTTACATTAAGCATAAAATACAGAACTAATTTAACCATGCTTAAAGATATTAGAAAAAACAACATATTTTATATCTCATGTGATATTGGTAATTTAGATAGCTGTAATTTATTAATTAATAAATTACAGCAATTAAATATAGCTAAATTAAATTTGGTTATACATGCTGCAGGTATTGGGGCAAAAAGTGCTATAGAGGTTAAGGAAATCTCTGATATCTACGCTGTTACTGATCCTAAGATACAGGGAATGATTAATATAATAAAAATATCTAAACAACTTAGTTTAGGTACAATAATAACCTGTTCATCATTATCCACTATAGTACCTTCTTACGGTAACATGGAATATATTGCAGCTAATTTATTTTTAGATGAAATATCTTACAGAAAATATTTAAACATCGATAAGATTATAACGGTAAATTTTAATCAAATATCAGATGTAGGAATGGCTTTTAAATTTATCAGTAAGAATAAAAACAACCCTAGTCTTAATAGCATTTGTAGTGGTGATATACCAAACATAATTGACATTATTAATAATACAAAGAACTTGAATCATATTATACTTTCTAAATATGATATAGAAAAGCAGTTATTAGATATAGAGGAGCAGTTATTAGTAAATAAATATACTTGCAATTTAGTAAAAGAGGATAATCAGGCAATAATTATAGTTGAAAAAAACTTTACGGAATTGGAGTATAAATTAGCTCAAATATTTTGTGCAACCTTATGTTTAGACGAAATAAGTTTGCATGATGATTTCTTTAGGTTAGGCGGCAACAGTATTCTAGCGATAAGATTAGTAAATAAAATAAATAGAGCATTAAACAGTAACATTAATATATCCTCTATCTTTAAATATAATACAGTAGAAAGGTTAGCTCATTACTTAGAACGTAGTAACAAAGATAATGTACTAATAGAAAAAATTATCGTAACTAGAGTAGAAGAACAAAAGTTATCATTCGCACAAGAGCGTCTATGGTTTATTGAAAAGTATGAAGAAGGAACAAATGCATATAATATACCAATGTTATATGAGTTATCTGCTGATATCAATCTTGATACATTAGAAATGAGTCTTAAAGCTGTAGTAGCAAGACATGAGATTTTAAGAACATTAATTAAGGAAAATACAGAAGGACTAGGGTATCAACTAGTATTGGATAATACCAAAGACTTATTAGAGATAAATAAAATATCTATAACAAGCAAAATAGAATTAGAAACGGAATTACAAAAAGCAGTAAATTATGTATATGATTTATCAAATGAAATACCAATAAGAGTTTGTTTTTATTACTTACAATCTGACAAAGAGTACTATACAAGTATAGTAGTACATCATATAGCATTTGATGGATGGTCAACCAATATATTTTTTAATGAGCTACAAGAATATTATAACTATTATTTAGCCAAATTAAAAGGGCTTGAGGCTAAACTAAATCTTCCTGATATTACTATTCAATATAGAGACTTTGCATTATGGCAAAGGAATTACTTAAGTGGCGACAGGCTAGATAGTCAGTTAAACTATTGGAGAAGTAAACTAGAAAATTATGAGACATTAAATCTAGTTACAGATAAACAAAGACTAAAACAGGTAAATTATAGTGGAAAGAATATTTATTTTGAAATTAATAAAGGAGTATCAATAAGCTTAAGAGAGCTGGCAAAAAAATTAAAAGTAAGTCTATATAGTGTATTATTGTCAGCATATTATTTAATGCTAAGGGTTTATAGTAATCAGGATGATATAGTAATAGGGACAGCTGTATCTAACAGGCATTATAATCAAGTAGAGAACTTGATAGGATTTTTTGTAAATACTATAGTTTTAAGAACTCAAATAAGGTCAACAAGTACAATTAAAGAGTTTATAGAAACTGTAAGCAAGGGGGTAATAGAAGCACAACTTCATCAAGACTTACCATTTGAGAAATTAGTAGAAGAGTTGCAAGTAGAAAAGGATACAAGTAGGCACCCTATATTCCAGGTTATGTTTGGGTTGCAAAATTTTGGTTTTAATACAAAATCAGAGCTATTACAAGGATATGTATCAGATACAAATTTGTATAACGTGGCAAAATTTGATATAGAAACATTTATAGATGATAGCCAAGAGATTTTAAGAGGAGGTTTTAATTATGCAGTAAGTCTATATACAGAAGAGACAATAAATAGATTAAAGGATACATATCTTGAAATAGTGAAGCAAATAAGTAATTGTCAAGTAGAAGAGAAGATATCAGATATAGGTTACTTAAATAAGGAAGAGTATGAACGGATAGTTTATGGTTGGAATGATACAGGTAAAGAATATCCATGTGATAAGACGATACATGGATTATTTGAAGAGCAGGTAGAAAGGAGTCCAGATAGTATTGCACTGGTATATGAAGATATACATCTTAGCTACAGGGAAGTGAACGAAAGAGCAAACAAGCTAGCACATTATATAAGAAGTAGAGAGGAGATTGAGTCTGATACATTAATAGCACTTTGTTTGGATAGAAGTGAACACATGCTAATTAGTATACTTGCGGTACTTAAGGCAGGGGGAGCATATGTACCAATGGATACAGGCTATCCTGATAGCAGAATAGAGTATATAGTTAATGATACGAGGGCGAAGGTATTATTAACTAACAGTGTATATCAGAAAAGACTTGATGGTATTGATAAGAGAGCTAATACAAATGTGATTGCAGTAGATTCTGCAGAAGTGCAAGAAGCTTTGGTCACTGCATCTATATTCTCTCCTGTTACTAGAATAGAAAGTATGAACCTTGCCTATGTAATATATACTTCAGGTACTACAGGTAATCCTAAAGGTGTAATGATAGGACATAGGGGAGTGGTATCTCTTGTAAAGAATAGTGAGTATGTAAATATTGATTCTGATGATTCGTTAATTCAATTTGCTGATATGGCATTTGATGCTACAACTTTTGAAATTTGGGGTTCTTTATTAAATGGAGCTAAATTATTTATTCCAAGTAACAAAGTGGGTTTAGTTACTGATATTAATTTATTTTATAAGACATTAATAACAAATAAAGTTTCTATATTATGGTTAACAAAAACTTTATTTGATCAATTATTTTTGATTAATGAAAGTATTTTTAAAAATATTAACTATTTATTAATAGGAGGAGAGTCATTAAATAAAGGTCTAATATCTAGGTTAATAGATTCAAATAACATCCCACAAAATATTATTAATGGTTATGGTCCTACTGAAAATACAACATTTAGTTGTACATTAAATATTAATAAAGATAATATTAAAGTTACAGATTCTATACCTATTGGTATACCATTGGTTAACAGAAAAGCCTACATTTTAAATAGTAACCTAACTCCTCTTCCTATTGGAGCTATAGGTGAGTTGTATGTAGGAGGAGTGGGACTTGCCAGAGGATATTTAAACAGAGCGGATTTAACGGCTGAGAAATTTATAGCAAATCCATTTAGAACAGAGGAAGAATTAAGGCAAGGTAAGAATGCAAGATTGTACAGAACAGGAGACCTGGCTCGTTTACTTTCTGATGGTAGTTTGGAATATATAGGACGAAATGACTCTCAGGTTAAGATTAGAGGATATAGGATAGAGCTAGGAGAAATAGAGTCAGCTCTTCTGTTATATGAGGGTATTAAGCAAAGTGTTGTAGTAGCTCGAGAGCATGTAAGTGCTGATGATTCTACAGGTAACAAATATCTGGTGGGGTATTACGTATCGGAACACAAACTCAAGGAATCAGATATTCTTACTTATCTAGAGTCTAAATTACCAGAATATATGGTACCGAGTACTTTAGTACATTTAGAGAAACTACCATTAACAATCAATGGCAAATTAGACAGAAAAGCATTACCAGATCCTGAGTTTACTGATAAGGATAATTATCTTGCCCCACGCAATGAACTGGAAGCAAAGATGTGTCAGATATGGTCTGAGGTATTAGGGATAGAAGTAGAGAGAGTAGGAATCCGTGATGATTTCTTTAGATTGGGTGGAGATAGTATTTTAGCAATTAGGTTAGTAAGTAAGGTAAATATAGAATTTAAATCAGGTGTTAAAGTTAGAGATATATTTAAATTAAAATGTATATCTAACTTAGCAGAAACTATTTTTACTACTAACAATAACGGACAAGCTATATCATATGTACCGTTTAATCTAGTAAATATAGAAGATTATAAGGATATAATCTCTAATTTTGAATTGATAGAAGATATTTATCCTGCAAGCTATTTACAAATTGGCATGCTGTTAGAATCTAATATGGATGATAAAAGTACATATCACGACATATTTTCTTATTTAATTAGTGCTAGGTATAATGAATACAAATTTTTATCTATCTGGAAATCTTTGGTCAATAAATATGAGTTATTGAGGGCAGAATTCGTCCTAAATGATAATGGTTGGAATGTTATTGTACACAAAGATAGTAAACTAGATTATCAACTCTATAAAAATCGAAATATTGTAGATATAGTAACACAGGAAAAAAGGAATAGTTTTGATTATAATAAACCTGGTTTATTTAGATTAATAGTTAATGATTTAGGTAATAGCTTTGATTTTGTATTTTCATTCCATCATGCAATTACAGATGGTTGGAGTGTAGCGTCTTTAATAAATGAGTTTATTCAAACTTATGTAAATGATAAGCCTATCATACCCATTCCAGATTTGCGATATGGCGAATTTGTTCAAAATGAAATATCGGCAATCGAGGATCAAGGGAATGCAACTTTCTGGAAAGAATATTTAGATAATTACAATGTTACAAAAGTTAATTGGAAATTTGATAAAGTAACATCTGAAGATAGTCTATATAATAAATCTATTAATTTATCTACCGAACAAGTCACTTTGATACATAGGTTGGCAAAAGATTTAGTGATTAGCGTTGATAGTATATTTTTATTAGCGTATCTAGAAACTTTATCATTTTTTACAAATAACACTGATATGATAGTTGGTCAAGTAGTAAATAATCGTCTGGAAAAAGAAGGAGGAGATAAGTTATTTGGTTTATTTTTAAATACTATTCCATTTAGATTTAATATAAATAATACATCAAACTATTCTAGTAAGCTATTAGAAGTATTTGCAACTAAAGTTAGATTGCAACAATATAAACATTTACCTTATGGATATATAAAATCGTTATTTAAACAAGAATTGTATGATTTTGCGTTTAATTTTATACATTTTCACATATTTAATGATAGTTATTCTAATCTGCAATCTTTGGGAGGATATGAGAGAACAAATATACCATTTGTTCTTAGTATATCTCAGTATAAAGAATCCATGTTTTTAGTAAAATTTAGTGTGCATGATAATTATATTAGCCAAGATTTTTTGGATTATTTTACAGTATATTATCAAGAATCCTTACTTAATATATTAAATAATCCAGGTGGTACTAAATTACGTCTTACTGAACAGGATTATAAACAGATAGTTTATGATTGGAACAATACAGGTAAAGAATATCCATGTGATAAGACGATACATGGATTATTTGAAGAGCAGGTAGAAAGGAGTCCAGATAGTATTGCACTGGTATATGAAGATATACATCTTAGCTACAGGGAAGTGAACGAAAGAGCAAACAAGCTAGCACATTATATAAGAAGTAGAGAGGAGATTGAGCCTGATACATTAATAGCACTTTGTTTGGATAGAAGTGAACACATGCTAATTAGTATACTTGCGGTACTTAAGGCAGGGGGAGCATATGTACCAATGGATCCAGGCTATCCTGATAGCAGAATAGAGTATATAGTTAATGATACGAGGGCGAAGGTGTTATTAACTAACAGTGTATATCAGGAAAGACTTGATGGTATTGATAAGGGAGCTAATACAAATGTGATTGCAGTAAATTCTGCAGAAGTGCAAGAAGCCTTGGTCACTGCATCTATATTCTCTCCTGTTACTAGAACAGAAAGTACGAACCTTGCTTATGTAATATATACTTCAGGTACTACAGGTAATCCTAAAGGTGTAATGATAGGGCATAGGGGGGTGGTAAATACCATCGCATCATTAAATGATGTATATGATTTGAAAAAAGGCAACAAGATAACAGCATTTACATCTTATATTTTTGATGTATCAGTTTCAGAGTTTTTTACAGCATTATTTCGTTGTGGAGAAATTCATTTATTAAATGATGCAATAAGATCTGATTCTTATTTAATTAGTTCTTATGTTAGAAAAAATAATATCAATTATGTATATTTACCTCCAATATTATTATCTAATTTACCAAAGGTTAAATATAAGGCACTTTGCGGAATAATATACGCAGGAGAGCCATGTGATATAAATACAGGTGAGTATTGGTCAAATCATTATAAGTTATATAATTATTATGGTCCAACGGAAGTAACAATATATGCATCAGGTAAAAAAATAAAAAATGGAGATACTAATTTAATAGGCAAGCCTATTTCAAACACTAATGTCTACATTTTAGATAATAACCTAACTCCTCTTCCTATTGGAGCTATAGGTGAGTTGTATGTAGGAGGAGTGGGACTTGCTAGAGGATATTTAAACAGAGCGGATTTAACGGCTGAGAAATTTATAGCAAATCCGTTTAGAACAGAGGAAGAACTAAGGCAAGCTAAGAATGCAAGATTGTACAGAACAGGAGACCTGGC
>JAODGE020005239.1:0-10555 GCA_027574965.2 Ecitophya simulans
ACCTCGTCCCAGGTTTTGTTGGTGTTTTCGGGTCTACGCCAGTATTTGACGTACCAGGAATTGGCCGCGCCGTGAAGATAATTAATCAAATATCGAATTTTTAGCTCGTCGGACCATCCGTTGTCGAATAAATTTTGTTAAAGCGCCATTAACAGGATCGTATGGTGATAGTTCTGCGAGTTTTGGTAGCAGAGCGCGTTCGGTGTGTAATACGCGTTGTTCCAACGATTTCATAGGAAAAGCATTGTTTGTATGTACAGACGTGGAGGGCGGTTCCACAAACAGGGATTCCGATGTGCTGTCTTTGGCTTTCTCCAGCCGTTGCGTGTCACGGATTGTTTCACACAGTTCACGCTCTGCGTCAAGGACTTCTGCGTGAATAGCGTTTTTGGCCTCCGTCATTGCGTCCTTTATAAAGCTTCCAATCGACGATTTAATAGCGCGTTTCTCATTCAGCAAAGTCAACTGTGACTCCCGTAGAATTTTGCGTGCACCTTCTTCGCGGCAACTCGTAACAGTCGTCCATCGTTGGTAACTCGGATTCCGCACCGCGTCGGTCGTTTAGAATGACTCGCTTCAGTTTGTCTGGCACGGTTTTCAGCAGTACGTCTCGTTTATTTTCTGCCGTTGACTCAGCTACCGCACCAAGCTTCCTGTCGGTGTCGAGCTGTTCTCCTGGACTTTATTTGTCTGTGGAAGTTTTTATTGTCGCGGGCGTATCCGTTAGCAATTTTTCTACACTTCCAGTGAGTAACAAGTCCACGCGCTCTGCAATTGGCGTTTCACAATAATCGTTGGGTGTAGGAGTTTTCTTCAATTTCTTAATTAGCGTCTGTTTCTTTCCGTCAAATTTAAATTTGCCAAGTTCTTTTGTTTTTCACGCAAATTTAAGAAGAATTTTTGAGGTTTTCTTTACCGATGGTGACGCACCAGAGCGTGCTACTCTTGGTGACAAAGATGGTACGCGAAGGCGCGTGAATACGACATACGCGTAACGAATAAGCAAAAGGCGTAACAAACGATGACATGTTAGACGTGACTTCTCTCAAACCGTGTCAAATCCCCTCTTTAATTTATTTTAATTTTGAAATAACGACCGGAGCATGCTAGGGATGGCTATTGCGCCTCCACCATATGTTACAGGCGGGTTTTCTGCAAAAACAAAAAAAGGACTCGCTTGCAGCAACCGCGTTATAGATCAAAGCCAAGTTTCAGCATGTCCGACATTGCTTATTAATTATATAAATAGGGGCGCAGACTTACAAATACATGGTGATATTGTGGCGTCTTTGCAGAGGCACGAGGGAACACTTGGAGCGCGCTCGGGTGGGCTGGCAGAAACTGCCGTGAGCTGATTGCAAGATAAGCCGCCTTTGAACACTCTACGATCGAGATCTTGACCGTCGACCGAAGTTAGAACCAAAACGAGTATGTCCTCTTGTAGCGCTGAGCTTTCCTCGTAATCTTGCTTTCCGCTTTTCTGTCGCCCCTAACTCCCAATCCCCATACAGTTATCGCCCGTGCGTCTGCGAACCCGCTTACTAATTGTAAGTTAACGTCGTGCTGACCTGGCGTATACACAACAACGGTTGGATATCCGCTGCTTAGGTAGCGTATTCATGTCGTTTACCCAGGCTAGGCGTTGATGACCCCGTGCCCAGCCCTGGGCTGACAACTTCTAGCAATTATATGCCAAATCGCGATTTTCTAATCGTGACAGTCTCTTGTAGCTCTTGAGAGAATTCCTTTTTTATATTATCTGCTCTGTTATTTTCTCAGTTATATATGCTGAGCACTGTCACATGCCTATCTTATTTTTGAATTGACAGTAATATTATTAAAGCTGAAACATAGCTTTAATCTGTGATTTGATCTTTGTACTTCTTGTGCACTACTGTTACCACTCCTTTTGTTTTCGTCTCTTGTAAAGCACAGATGTCAATCGTAATACCTTTGACCTGTTTTTTTATCTCTTTTTCTTTGGTATCAATTGCTTTTATGTTCCATGTAGTTATTCTCAGTGCGTGTCGATGTTTCCAATTTCTTTTACTTGTTTGGCTGTTCGTAGTTTTTGTCGTTGTTGTTAATTCCAGTCCAATTTGAGGCTTTTAAAGCCTATTTGCACTATCTGTTCTTTTTATCTTGAGTAGGTCGGGTTTGCTTCGTTGATTGTCGATTTAACCTCCAAACTACACAATACTTTTTTTGATTTAACCAATACCGAAAAACCGAGTAGGGCAACTGCGGTATTAATATAATACTTTAATTGCTACCGCTGTTAATGTTTAAAGTGCAGAAAAAAAAAACCTTTAGTAGTACGCTGTATTAGAGTCGTGTTTGCTATACTGGCAGGTGACAATATGACTTAAAAACTGAAACCAATGCAAGCACAATAAGAGTGCAAAAGTTTCTTACATTGGTGAGGTTTACAGCAAAATTTATGGAAGTTGTAAAGTTAGAGTTTTGAACAAGACAGTATCGATATGCTATGCTTGATAGGCACAATATGTGACTAAGCAACATATTGTCGCATAGACCAGAAAACTTAGCCATATTTGTAATAACATGCTGCAAAATATAAGACAATTTATAACAAATGTGCCAAATATAAACCTAATAAGATCAACCATAAACATTAAAAATGCACGCAATAATTTTAAAGTTTACAATTATAACTTTATTCCACGTCAAACTTAAACATATTCAAATTGCACAAATACACACTAAATAAGATACTTGTTATTATGATATAAAATTATTTAAAATACCTTGTTACCTAAGAATGTCCCTGGGCATTAATTATGCCCATAGCAAGTATAACAAAAATATTTGCCTAAAAGGGATAGGTCTAAAATGTTCAAAATACATTTGTCTTAGGTTTTAGACACTAAATCATTTTAATCAATGTTTAATTTTCTAAAACTTCCCTGTGTCCCAAAATTTTCATCAATTCCACTAATTTCGTACATGTTCTTGGGTATGTCTCCTATCATTTGGATTTTCTCATGCTCAATAAACCAAGGCTTTTCCTGCATTAGCGTTTGCATGCATTTTACGGTGTTTTCGTTTATAGTACCATCGGTACCACCAAATTCTTTCGGAAGACAATACAACGGAATGTTTTTCTTCATCTGTTCATTTCCCTCTTCAATAAACACCTGCAAATTAACGTTAGATAACAATGGGGTGTTTTTGCCTCTACAAATAATAAGAGTAAACAATTTTCCAGGAATCAACTGGATGCACATTAACTGCTGGTGTTGGTTCCTGGAATTTTGGGATCCCTTGCTAAATTATCTTACCCGGCTTCTTATTTTCTCGTTAAAAAGCATTTTAATCATGTTTGTAACTGGTAGGGCAAAGCTCGGTACAAAGGTTAGATAGAAACCACCAACTCTAATCGGATACACGTTTTGTAGTATCTCCAAAATGCGTTTAAAAGATGGATTAAAAATACCGGTCACAATAGCCGGCGACATATTTTGACAATTAAGGACCATAATTAATCCTTTATTGACTACATCATGATTGGCTCTGTATGTGCCTATCAGTTTAATACTTTATATGCATTGTACATATTAAAGCAAAACTTACCAAACATTGCCAAGAATTTATTAACACTGTTCATGTCACATCCAGTTGCATCTGACGAACGGAATCCCCCACATCCAACTCGATAACCGTCTGGTGACAATTTGCTTGCTTCAAATACATAACTAAAAGACGTAAAAAATTTATTAAATGTCTCAATACATAAAATTGAATACTTACAAATTATCCAGACCTCGTTTTTCCGCGTCGTTAAATTCAGAAAAACAAAACAATTCGGGATAACGTTTTTTGTATACAAAATACAACTCAAGTTTTTTTTTAGTTTTGTCCAAATTATACTTGCAATTTCTCAAAAATAAAGAAAGCATTTCTTTGTGGTAATGTTTAGGAAGAAAATCATGACTATCCATCCACTTTTCCAATAAGCTCAGAAAGTAGTTGAAACGTTCTTCGTCTTCTTGCAAGCTCTTTTTAACATGCGCAATTTCATCGAGCGATTGAGTAGTTAACATTTTGACTATTTGTCACAAATAAATAAATAATATTGCAGGAAATTTGTTAGAAGCTTAGAATTACGTTTTTGTGCGTGCTGTTATTCAACACGATAATGATTAACAAAACAAATTTATCACACACTTGCCTATAATTGTGTATATGATAAACTCTTGCACCCTGTTCACTTTTATATATATAGTGTACACGAAAAGCGATGATAATGTAATTATAAAATAATAAAAAACGTTTACGTAAATATAAACCGGTTATAATTGATACATAAACCAAATTGCAAAAGTAAAATTAATTACCAGAGCAATTATGCAATTAGGTGAGTTAAAAACAAGTCAGGCCATAATTACTATGCTTTTTAATAGCAAACTACCGTAGTTTAGCGGTACTTTTATACTAAAACCTATTAAAGCGATACTAAAAACAGGGTTTGCAAATTCCGTCCATGAGAGATGACACTCGGTCATAGACATCTAATTTTGATTTTGCTTATTGAAGCAGTGGTATTCCAACCACTTTTGTAGAAATGTTTCTTTAGAGTAACAAGTAGACAGCATGTTTGTAAGTGCCGGCACAAACGTCCGTCTGGTCGGACGGCCAGAGTTAAAATTGTACTGACACTAAGCGGTGAGCTCAGCACCACTTTTCTAAGCCAGTTTCCGTGTCAATCTGTAGATATATCGCTAGTTTTTGCGTCTTTTAGTTTTGCAATCAGAAACTTGGGTTCAAATGGGGAATTTTGTAGTTTTACGCTTTAGTGACGGGCGGCCACATAATTATGCAGGTGCTCGACGCCGATTTGACAAACTTTCAAATTATTAAAAATGTGCCAATATTTTTATACTATTCAAAAGTTAAATTTTTGCTTATTTTTATGCTTTTTTATATGTTTTTATATGTTTTTTCAAAACATTGAAACGTTTCAGGCCTCCTAGTGGGCCTTGTTTCGAGCTCTGAGTGACGCATGACGCATGACGCATTTATATTCTGACATTAATAATTGCACATAAATTAAAATTTAATTTAATAGTTTTTTTTGTTGTTATCAATAAAATCTGTTTGCGCTCCAATGTTAGACGCAAACAAGATCATAAAACACTACCCGTATAAAAGTCACCCAAAACCCTGTAACTGCATGCATGCAAAATAACAAACATGTCTAGAGTAGAAAAACTGAACTTTATGGTTTTTGAAAAACAATCACAAGCCCCCCAAATATTTTGCGGTATAACTGTGACACCAAATCGGTCAGATGCTTTGGTTCACTTGAACTCACACTCGGCACCCGTTACACGAGCGGACGACTTACTACACCCAGGTGTAATCTGAATAAGAATTAACCTAAGTTAATTAATATAAAAACAAAACTTTTTTTTGTTAATTTTCATTTAAAAATAAATAAAAACTCATACAAAGTTTTTTACATTTTCGTGTTTTACAAAAATGTTTGCCGCCGACTTCCCCCTGCCGTTACGTTGTTGGTAGAGAATAAATTACAATTTAAAATTTGTATGTTTAAGCCGAATTTGCGTGTATAAGAATTAATATAAAAACAAAACTTGTGTCGGCTGCAGTAGTAATTTAAATCTACAATATTTAAACTAAATTATATAACCAACTATCATTGTTGTTGTTTCTGAATGTCAGAAAGTATTAAGTTTTTTAGTGTCGGAATAAATACCCGATTCATTAAACATCAATTAAAATCCTTATTAATCCGACAGTTTTTGGAGGCTCGTTCGGGATCAGCATTGAAATCGTCTGGGATCAGAGTTTAAATCGTCCAGAATCGCGATCAACTTTATTGGAAAAAAATATTAGCTGGGATTAAAGCCGTTTTATATTAATCGGAGAAAATTGATTCTCAGTGAAATAGTGACTGGTGGAGAACTCAGTGTGATGACATCAGCAACACTGATGAAAGAGCAACTTAAAAATGAGCTAGAGTCATTGGGAATGCCAATTGAAGGCACCATAGTTCAACTTTGCCACTTTTTGTCTAGTTGCTCCAGCATAAAAGTTTTGGTTGATTCTATTTCAATTTGCAAGTCAATTGCGACCGACTGTATGATTTTGTTTCGTATAGTGACATTGAAAACATATAGCGTATAATCTTTGTTTGTAAGATAAATCTTAGTAAAAAGTATATAAACTTATTATAAGTTTTAATGTAATTATTATTAACAAAATCTAAAAAAAATATTTTAGAAATATAACGTCAAATTTAAAAATACTTTTATTTGTTTTATATTGAAATTATCAACCATGGTTACGTCTTGCTTATGATTATTATTTATAATGAATTGGATAGGAAATAATTACCTATTGCGGTCGTTCTAGAGTAGTTTTTAAAGACTATTTATGGTTATTTGAAATTTTTATTGCTGGCAATTCATGTAATTTTTATTCTTGGTATGACAATAATGGTAGACTAATGGTAGACACTAATAGTAGATTTTGTAGATTGTATATCTTGTTGAATTTGGATGCAAATCTTATCATACTTACTAAAATTATTTGATCGCGGTTGGTACGTATGATACAGGTCTCTTTTTATAATAATATTTAATTGTCTATTTGTTTTATTATTAAGGTTATTTTATTTACCTAAAATATAACACAATGCTATTAATTTTTGTTGCTTTTCAGAATTTACCGCTATCCTATGAGATCTTGTCGCTTTAACAACTCGTTACCGTTTGTTTTTTCTTTACGATAAGCACTTTTTTAGTTAGTTTATGTTTAAACTTATAGCATTATTGAAAATTAACTCTATTTTATTCTTTAGATTAGTTGCAAATAATTTTTTTTCTTTAAAATTAACAAGTGTGACATTAAAACATAGAGCGCATAATCTTTGTTTGTAAGATAAATCTTGGTAAAATGTCTATAATCTTATTATAAGCT
The DNA here is from genome assembly GCA_027574965.2 of Ecitophya simulans. Lineage (NCBI taxonomy): Eukaryota > Metazoa > Arthropoda > Insecta > Coleoptera > Staphylinidae > Ecitophya > Ecitophya simulans. The sequence continues at coordinate 6,967 of JAODGE020005239.1, forward strand.
TTAATGCAATTATTATTAGCAAACTCTGAATTTAAATTATTTTAGAAATATAACGTCAAATTTAAAAGTACTTTTATATTAATTGGGTAGCAAATAATTACCTATTGCGGTCGTTCTAGAGTAGTTTTTAAAGACTATTTATGGTTATTTGAAATTTTTATTGCTGGCAATTCATGTAATTTTTATTCTCGGTATGACATTAATAATGGTATGTCTTATTTCAAAACATTTAGAAAAAGCACACGCATTGCCTCGTTTACTTCTAGATGCGATACATGTTGTTTGATCTTGTTTATCACTCACTCAATATTTTCAAACGTGATGAAAAAGTTTTTTTATTTGTGTATGATCTTCATATTTTCAATGCGATAGTCTAAAACATTTGTGCATTTGGTATACATTTAATGCATCTGTTTCTTGCAATCCGAATAAAATGTTTTTGTAATTGTTTAGTTTACATAAAAAACAATATATATAATTTTTTTGAATTATTGTAGTTATTTCAATTTTATGTTTTCCATTAATTTCAACGTAGTTTATTTCATATCTTGTTTCCTGGAATAAATAAAAAAAAACGTATTCATCGTTAATTTCACATCGGCTGCTATTTCTTATGATTTGGGTAAAATTACCTCCTTTTTACCAATAGATAACTTTTATATTGTTTTGTAGATTGTATATCTTGTTGAATTTGGATGTAAATTTTATCATTCTTACTAAAATTATTTGATAGAGATTGGTACGTATGATACAGGTCTCTTGTTATAATAACATTTGTGTATTTGTTTTATTATTAAAGTTATTTTATTTACCTAAAATATAACATTATGCTAATAATTTTTGTTGATTTTCAGAACTTACCGCTATCATATGAGATTTTGTCGCTTTAATAACTCGTTACTGTAAGTTTTTCTTTTTACGATAAGCACTTTTTTTAGTTAGTTCATGTTTAACTTTTAGCATTATTGAAAACTAACTCTATTTTATTCTTTAGATTAGTTGCAAGTAAATTAATTTTTTTCTTTTAAAATTAACAAGTGTACCGACTTGGTCGATAAGTTTTACATTATGTTGCTAATCAAAGATGTATTTAAACCTACATAAAAAATAATGTTGAGGTAAAATATTCATAGCATAATGTATGCGATTTACCAATTATACTATGATACAAGTATTACTTTAATAATATTAACCGGTAAATTTGAATCATGCCAATTATTTGTATCTAACTTTGTTTTTCCAGAAAACCTTACAATTTTACAAATTGAGCCAAGTTTAAAAGTCAATATCATATATACATTTTAATTCTAATTGCATCGTATTATTGTTACCGCAAGTACTTTCAAGTACTGCACGCGAAACGCAAAAAAAGCATGCTACTTCTTCACCTCTATTTATATATTTTAGGTCGTGCGTGACATATTCACATTATTCTTTATTTTAGATTGTGTTGTTAACAATTTTATAATTATTATTACTTATAATAAATCTAGTCTTGTTCTATAAACATTAAATTTGTCACTTTTAACACCCGCCGTCAAGTGCCGTTTTCTGTCTCACACCAGTTACCACAACTCACTGTTAAGTGCCGCCCAAAATTTCTCTACATGCGTTCACACATCAAAGAAAAATGCTTCCACGACGTGTATTTTTATAAGGTGGAGTGTATGTCAGAAACCGCAAATCCTTTCTATTTAAGTCAACAGACTCGCCGACCATACTTACGTCCAGGCGTTCCCCAGATGCATGTCCTGTGTAAAATACTGTCGCGGATCGAGGATTTTAGTAGAAATTGATTATAATTTTAGAATTTAATAAAACAACTAGCTTGGAGTACGTCCGCGACTTACTGGTTAAAGATTAGGCCAAGCCAAGCAAAACACAAGAAGGACATTGACAAAGCGTTTATTATAAACAATATAAAAATGGACGACTTACAGAGTGGAAACTAACATGTCTCTTGGTTGTGGCAACTAAACAAGTTTGGTAAGCGCAGAGACAGCGTGACAGCGTTTCTAATTGATCATTACTTGCGCTAATTTATTGGATCTCCTTTTATACTAATTATCTGTCTTCTTATTAGTCGCAATCACTATGAACGGTCAAGTCCATCATCGGGGGCATCTCCCACTACTTTTCCACAAGAAATGCTTACACCTTAGTTTCGTGGCTACGCGACTTCTCGGCGCCAGTTTAAGGTGGCGACGCAATTGTTCATGTTTTCAGCTAGCAACATTGTGGCTTGCAAGCAACATTGTGGCACGCAACAATATAATGGTAAATTGTCTTTCATATGTACTAATACTAATAATACTAATACTAATAATACTAATATTAAATTTTATTAATTTTTTTTGTTCAATTTTTTTTATTCAAATGATAACTCTTTGGTTGCATAAACAAACCATAACCTTTTTTATACCGTTTTATATACATATTTTTTCTCAATGCGATTGATTCTATCTGTTTATTATGCCGTTGATTATACATGAGTTTTTCTGTGCGGTGTTTGCATTATTCACAGCGATGGCATTGTTGATGCGCCTCTAGCTAATACACATAGAGCACTAATATCTTGCTAATATCTTAAAGTCTTTGCTAACTTTTTTTGTCATAGCCCATTCTACTTTACGAATAACAGCTGTTAAAAAAATTTTCGTAACATTTTTTTAATACCCATTCCAAGCTCTCGTTTTTCATGCATAACACTCGCGATACTAAATGCAGCAATTCGTTCACCAAAACTGAAGTCTTTGGCATCTACTCTCATCAATGCTTTATTACATAAAATTTTATTTGCCTCGTGACAAGCTTCATTAACTGATTCACGCCACAATCATCTCTTTCTAATCGTTTTTTAACTTTGTACCGGGTTTAAAATAATTATATGATTGAATATAAATCTCAAATGGTAATTTATTTATGAGTATTTATTAGACCTCGTCCTCGACGTTGTCTGGTTTTATGAAAATTAAAGATAAGCATGATTTGAAAATGTCTTTATTTTCTCAACCAATTAGATTATAAGAACGAAATAAATCTGCATCTGTTTATAAAAATTTTCCGTGTGAAACCTGTAGTTGGGATACGTTAAAACTAAAAGCATTTACAATTATATTTATAATTATTTAATAATTTGTTGTAAAAATTTAACATCTTTGTTTCTTATATAAATGAATAAAGTAGTTCAATACCCCATGTTTTAGAATTGAAGTTAGTTTTAGCTATATTTTTGCCAAATTTACAACATATCAGTTTTAACTACACTATCAAAGTATGATTTCAAGTCCTTTACAAATAGTATATAATATAAATTATTTAATTTTTTTACGAAATTAAATCTTTTATAATATACTATCCCAATGGTACTAAAAACCTAACTAGAAAATATGTTAATTTTAGTTAAAAATGTTAATAATTAATTTTTAATCATTAAATATCATATGACATACTCTCATAAACCATGGAATCATTTTTTTGTTTATTTATTGAAATTAAAACGTTATCAATATTTTTACATAATACTAGTCCAGTAATATGCTTTAAGGAATAAAATTGATATACCATTATGAATACCGTAATTTCTACT
>JAODGE020005246.1:0-10250 GCA_027574965.2 Ecitophya simulans
TCAAGTGTCGCCACAACATGTGATTCTCTTACGACGTGACACCGATTTTAATATATTCAAATTTCCTCGCAATTATTAACGAAATCAGTGTGTAATTACAAATTTCTCTTTCAGACGCTGAATTCCGCAACCGCACACCGTTTGACATTTAGGTTAATTACTTTCAAAAATTTTACCAGTCCCACGAGACGCGTTGTTCCCGCGTGGATGTTTCTGGTCCCCATAACTTGAGCACCCAATTATAGAGGTGTTAATACTCGAGCGTGATTAGATTATAGGTGTGACCGATAGTCTATAACGAGCTTTTTAACAACGCCTCTGAAGCTCGAATTTTATTCCTTTTACGTTCCTAATAAAAGCCTGTAATATTTAGACGCAATGCCAAGGCAACCAGGTGACGTTGGTTAGTAAGCTCTGGCCTGGCCGATTGATTTTTAAGGAAATTTAACTCCGGGATGGATTACACTTTACGGGCGTCCCTTGATGAGAAATCGGTGAAAAGCGATTGCCGCGAGTCTTATCAGCGCGTCCAATCGACCGGTCGCAAGGCGCGCCGAAACGAGAAAAGTGTGCGTCGAAAATAATAAAATAGGCGTAATGGAGTACTGGTGTAATGGTGAATTACTCGCTCGGTGGAGCTTGACCCGTCGACCAATGATCTCTTCTTCGTCATGTCTTCCCCGCGCCGGCGTGGTGCGGACGTGACCATGTAATGCGTTGTCTTTATTCGTCATTATTTCACATTACTACACCTCGTGCTCTGGCATTATTTCACCCGCAGCGGCTGCATGTGGATGCATGCATGCGCTTACATTTCGTGCGGAATGCGAAAGTTCAAGTTCAAGAACACGCCAACACGATGCGCCAGTCCCGCGCGAGCGCGAGACGCGACGCGGACGACGCCCGACGACGAGATTGATAAAGATCTTTCGATTATTACGCGGCGAAGAAAAAAAAATGAACGAAATCTGGCGAATCTCCATATCGACGACGCCCATCAAAAGCGCCAGCGCGAATCACTGCGTATCGCTCGGCCGGAGCGACGCGCGGTGATGATCACCATTTTTACCTAAACGTTTACACCTGAGAACGTAAAACGTCCAACTAACAAGTATCCAGTATTGTAAAACTAGACGCGCTGGCACCTCGTGCCGCAAAGCGCGTCAATGCGACAGCGAAATGATTAGAACACCTGGAAGAGGCTCGAACCGTGGCGTGGTTTGAGCGTTTTATGCGGACGTTTCGACACTTCGACACCGCGTTCGTCTCAATGCGCCTCAATCACACGCCGTCGACAAATCGTCGGTGTGCCCTTTGCGACGATGTGCATGCGCAGCTTATATAAAGTCAACGCGGACTAAGAATCAGTTATAAAATGTAGGAAAAACTGCGCGCGAAAAGTCGGCTACCCCAGCCGGCAACAACCGAATGACGTTAATGAAAGATGATGATGAAAAGTAAAGTAAATAATGGTCCTAATAGACTAATGAAGCACTCTCACCAAAGAGCAGGCGATAAATCACTATCACAATAAGCGTCGGAGATATTGCCATATTGTGCATAACTGGCCTGCCCTCGCCGCGTGCAACCGCATTGTGATTGCGATGATGGCCAGAATGCCGCGCCAAGTGCGATCGCCGACATAAAATAGCGCTGCGCACTCGTAAAAACGTCGCGAGCCATGCCTAGGTGTTCAAGTATAAAATCGCCCGGCTATATATTACGGGCCGTGATCTTACGATCGCGACGGATAACATTCAAACCGGCTAATTGTTTGTTATACTCAACCGCACCGCCGATTTGTTCGCGATGTCATAGCCCGCTCGCGCGGTGATTTATTCCGTCGCGTTCGTTATTTATTCAACTTTTCACTCAGTTTCCTGCTGCTAATTAGGCGCGATTTTCTCTTCGCCGGCCAACGTGCGCTTTGATTTGATCCGACCGACTCCCAGAGCGGGCGCTATTGTTTGTTATAGCATTTTTGTCGTTTGGCCGCGAAACTATGGTTAATGAAGGTGGCGGGCCCCATTTGCAATGCTTGAATGCCGACGCGGAAAATTTGAATGGAGAATGTGGCGCGTGATTAAAACTTATTGGGTGGACGGGCGAAAGAATATAGAAAGTTAACGGTTGTCGGCTGCGTTCGAGCAGCGTGTTTATTTATTTTTTTTGTTTTTCTTGTTTTCGCGCGCACGTTTTTAGCGAAATAATTGATAAGCGAGATGATGCCCGTCACAGACGTCGAGACGCCGCAACTTTCAGCGTAGATCTCAGCCGCGTTTCAAATGTTTGCCAATGCCAAACGCGCCTAGGTAGCAATTAACAATTTAATCATGCTCAAAACCACGGATGGAACCGTTCACAGGGTCCCGCAGAACGTCCATCTCTAAGAGAGAATACCCGTCGAGGAAAATCGCTCGAGAAATCGTTGGCGGGCGAACTTCTGCCGCACTCGGTGTAAATTTTTCCACGCCTGACGCATTTCAATATAGTGCAATAGCGCAAATTTGCACGAAGCTTTCATTGCCGGACGCCAGCTCGACGCTGGCACTGCTCGTTAGTTTTCGGTTCGGATTTGATTTCTTTCGACGAGCTCGAGCGGAACACTGTCAAGTCGTGACTGCGTGATTTTAGAAAACTGCGAATTTCCATGATCAGCCAACCAGCAATCTCCATCGTTGCGAATTAACCAATTACTTTCGAGAAAAAGTCAAACTGACGTCGCCCGACGTGACATCTTCGGTCAACCGGTCCCTGAATTGAGCTTTCCATTGTAGTCCCACGCAAAGCGTGTGTTCCACTTACCCTAATTAAATCCGCTGCCGTCTAGACGACTGTTTTGAAATTCCTCGAAACGCAAGCATGCGGGAACATGTGTACCAATTTGCGACCTTGCTAATGCGCCGTTTAAGTAGCGCGCAGCTTCGTTCGCGCAAGGACTATCTCAGATCTGGTAGGAAATTCGTTTCGCATTGTCTGCGCACCAGCGCGAGGGTGAGGCATAATATATGGTGGCTTAAACTAGGACTGGACTGCGCCAACTAAGCGAGCCGGCGCATAATGCACGTGTCGACGACGGTAGGTGCAAGGACATTCTATTATTAGCGAGGAAATTCCGAGGAAAAAATCTGCTATGCGCCCGCCGTCGATTTGCATCCTCCGATCGCGCGATCGCGCGCGCGCATCTTAAATGAAACTAAATACACGGCGACAAACGCAGGAGAAGACAACAGAATGAACGTACACCGAGGTTCGGCACGAACATTCCGACGCGATAGGACCGACGCATTCTACACCCGGCTAGTCGCAGCAGCGGAACAGCGCCCGAGACGCGTTGTATGATACGATACACATGTTATACATTTGCGTGGCAAACGTTACACGGCGGGTCCTTGTAAGAGAATGATATGACGATATGAAGATGCGATACGACAAGGCTGGCGCGCCATCATTTACGCCTTTTTATTGGGAGGCGCAAACGTTTATTAGACGCAATTATCATTCGCTTATTATTTCATCGCGAATATTATTATCGTCTTCGCAACGCCCCGAGATCAGAAAGGAGAAAAAAAAGAAACAAACGGTAAATTATAGTCCTGTACAAATAAAAATTACGTTTTTATTTTTATTATTTTTTGCATCCTTCGCAAAGTGGAATTAAACACTTCAGAGGGTATGTCTATGCAAATATTTTTCTACGAGTGTCCTTGTGGGAGCTTCGCATTCCAACGCCGCCTCCGCCGCGCCGGTGCCGCTATATCGCAATGCGCGCCGCGCCGATCTTTGGGGAGCAATCTCGTTTCGAATCTTTAATTTCAATTAGTAGCTGGTGTGCACGCACAAGCGCCCGCTTGCATGAATATAAACCTGCTAACTGGCCAGCGTTTTTCTTATTGTGCCAACAAAGTTTCCAGAAAATCCGCGTGCTCTTCGAGAAGCTTTTCGAGAAAGATTCAGCTTGATACCAAAGCGCGCCATTTGCCACAAACTAAAGGAAAACGCGTGGCAAGGTATAGGCAACAAGGTGTTTATCAAAGACTTAATTACATTCCCTCTCCCTCTCTCTCTCTTAATAAATTTACGAGCCTCATTAAAACGCCATTATTTATTGTTTACGATACGCGGTCGTTACGATATTATTGTTGGTGTTCCATCAAAGAAACAATGTAGCAAAATGATCAGTTTCGAATATAAATTACCCGTAACGTTGACCGTCCATTCTCGGCCGCCAAAATATGCACGACACACTTGCAACAAGAAAGAATGTCGTACGTTGGAGTTTTTAAAGAGACGTAATATCAAATCGCAGGTTATCTCAATGCGTGCACTTGGTGGAAGCTATTAAACGCAAGTTTAACATAATGTCGGGATAAAGTACGTTGCAGATGGGCAGTAATTTGATATGGCTTTGTGCATTGAGCAGTTATTATAATTCGCGCGTCTTAACGGCCTCGCCGGTGATTGTGCGCATCGAGTAACATCCGCGGTGACGATAAAACATGTGTTTTAAGATCATTTAAGTCCGCTTATCTGCGTGTTATTGGTCAAATTAAAGTAAAGAGAAATTACTCACGGCACATTTCGACGTGTCCAAAATCTCCACTTCCGTCGTCACGTTGTCGAACGTCACATTATGTCGGTACAGAAAATCTGAAAACGAAAATAGATACACGATTATGTGTGGCATTCGTTAACCTTGTCAATGCGTTAACAATCGTTCGTTCATTCGAATTTCGCGCATTTGTTGTCGCAATTAACCCAGCCGTCATGAATAACATCGCTCGCACGCACAATCAGCGTGCGCTCAATGCGGACGGTTGTCAAATGATCAATGGCTTGCTTAATAATTTATTAAATAATTTATTTAATGCGTAATAGTCATTTCTATTGGCCGTCCGTGCCGATTCGCACCTTTGCACCGCTGCGCATTTGTGCATTATCATAAACATCACTCAGGCTTAAGCTCTAACTAACTCAGAATATAAGCTGTGAATTGCGTGTGCTCTTCGGCAGACAGGAGGCAGGATAAATATCCGACCGCAAACGCGTGCTAACGCTGCCGAAGATTTCACAACTCGTGTAGATGAAAAGTCGATAACTAACTGTCGATTTTGGCAGCTTGCGTTAGCGCGAGGAATTTAAATTGCTTAATTTATTTTTTTCCGCCGGCGCAAACTGGTAAAATCAATAAGCGCATGCTTGTCAAATTAATTTTTAAATGCGTTGAAAGTTTCGCTCTTCCGTCACGACGGTAGCTCGCGGTAACATTTCTTTGGCTGCCAATAATAAATGCAATTAATATCTCTCCTCGGGTGGTCGTTGGCACCGCGTGCGTCGTGCGTTTTTCCAGCCGCCGTGATTTCCATGTCATTTTCGCGTAGCGTCTCTTTCCAGCCAGCCTAGGCGAATGTGAGGTTTCTAGCGCCATTTCGTTCCACAATTATTGCAGTTCGTCTGCCGTGCAAAACCATTCGATGGGCCGCGCGTTGAAATCATTAACATTGTACATTGTGCGCCTGCCAGGACGACGACTCTTTGCTCAAACTCAAACGCGCCATAATAATTAATTGCCGCTGTAATTGTTCAGCATTAGCTACGTATTAACGTCCTGCTAATGAGAAAGATAACTGTACCATGGAAAGCAGAAAATGCTAGAATCAACATCGTTTTTGCCACAAACAAAACGTGGTCATTTCATGGCTTAGCCAGTTTTCGGTGAAAGTGTGCGAACGTGTGGAAAAACAATTGTATTCTTATCGCCGTTAAAAATGTCGCAAAAGTGCAACGTTCGTCAAGAGGCAATCGCAACGACGGCCGATTGAGCTTTCACCGTATCCAACGGCTGGCAATAGTCCGGGTTCCAGTCGGTGTGCGCTCTTGTTTGCGAGTCATTGATATAAATAATCCGAGATCGCGCCCGAGGGTAGCGTTCGCCGACCGATTTGAAGACTCGTTGATGGCTACTTCCTTATTTTGAGGCCCGCACAGAAACTGTAGGCCGCGTGGCCTACAGACAAGGCGCTCAAAAGTCGCCGGCTCGTTTGCGGCGAGAGCGCGCGTCGCATAAACCATCCGTTTGGTCGATGCGCAAAATCGCAATATGACTTTTAATCTGAATAACGAGCGCCGCCGCGGCGGCCGCCATTAGAATTTGTTCGATCCGCGAGCGCTCGATCGGCGCGCGATAGGAAAAGTACTTAAGGGTACTTCCACTTGATGGACGTAACTTATTGCTCGCCCAATATGCCATACAACATGTGCAAATAAACAGCCGCGAACAAAAGTAAATACTTTGTAGAGCTTTGTCGGCATAATAAACTATCGACGAGAACACTTGGTATGTTCTCGAGCTGAAAATGGAGGTTATGATAAGACGGAATTACACGAACATTGCGCGCTTCAATAAAATACGTTAACAGTCATCCCCTGGGGGAGTAAATATATTGAATTTTATTCTCGGCGCAACTTTATGTTCCATACAAGGTAATTTCATTAAATTTCTAGTTGAAAGTAAAGAATTAATATATTTAGAGACTGAATGCATCTTTTTAGTGTAGAAGCAAGATTGCGTTGCACAATTCGGAAATATGATTAATTACGCTCGAACGATGCACCAATAGGTCTTGAGTCAAAAGTGCATACAAATTCAAAGTCAGCTTAAGTCCGCAACGCCGACTTACGATTAGACCGAAGGCCTAATGTGTGAGAACTGTAAGTGTAAAGTGTTGATGTTGATGAATTCCTTCTTCGCCCAGCAAACAAATAATGACCGCAGATTACAATGCGTTATACCGTCGATATCTTCGTCTTCGGCGCGGGCTAGTTGTGTGGCAATTTCGACACGAATAATTAATTCGATTTTAAATACCTACACAGGTATTAGTTCCGCTGCAAGAGCCGTACTTCTGCGCCTGCGAGAAAAGCTTACAAAGTGATGCGAGGCGAAAGCCGGCGCAGAAAAAGCCGCATCTCAGTCGGGTCCTCCCGACGAGCTGGCGTCGAGCGTATTTTCAACACGCTGTATGGCGTCGATGCTGCTAATTGAAGAAGTGTTTAATCTTCCTCGGTATTGAAAATTTATGCTTCGTTTACTTTGCTCGGCATTGACGCCGCCGCGCGTCGTTCGCATTCTTTCGAAAGCAAAAGTTGCGCAAGGCGACATTGAAAATTGCTGACAAATGGTTTCACTAATCAACATTCGGTGAAGTAATGTTTAATGATGATTATGTTGTAGAAAACCACCTCGAACGCGTACGAAAAACATCTCGAGCTTTGCGCTTTTCCGGAGACGCCACGTCCGCCTCGCGGCAGATCCGAGATTTAGTCCTTTAATAGTCTCATCACTATACGGCAAAAAGACGATATTGCAGTGAGCTAAATATGGACTTAATTCAAAATCGCCGCCTCGCGATCTTGCGCAGCAAGGCAAAAGAACAAAGCCTCGCCATATAAACGCTCGGCACCAGAAAAACTCATTTTATATAAGGTAATGCGATGATAAAACCAGACCCACTGATCTAACCACGATCATCCAGCCAAGCTGAATCTCGACGCTGGCAAAAACGTTTACAAGCCGTGAAACGAGATTTCCATTTTATTTCCACGCGCCGCTAAGTCGACTTTGAAAAGACGCGAAAAGCGCGTGTCGAAAATTTGCGATTCTCGCGATTGATGATCGAAAGTTTCCGATGACGAGCGAAATAACTGAATAATTGAATCAACGATAATTATAATCGTCGCGTCGGATGGAAATAGACGTCGATAAATCACCGCGCGCGCCATGTAAGGATGGCTCTGCAGAAGGATGCAAAGTCGGCGCAACCGCAGGTGAGGAGGACCTTCACCTCGCTGCCCTCTTTCCTGGCGCGGTCGAGAGAAAGAAAAAGGAAGTGAAGAGTATCGGCAGGTTCTCGCGCGCATAATCCATCCGCGCTCGAAAATCCTCGGAGAGGAAAACCGCCGAAGATGATTAATTGGCGGCGCGCCCGTCGCGCTTTTCGACTCGCCGCGAAAAAAGACAATTAATTGCGTGATTAATGAACGATGCGCGCCGCGCACAGAAGAGCGCCGGCCGTCACATTTTCGTTTTGTTTTCGGTCAATATGTTGTACCCGAAGAACCACAATATTAAGGCGCCCAAGAGCAGATATAGAACTTACCACTCGTCGAACTGTATTCGCCAATGTATCGTTTGGTTAGGTAACGGACGGTCACAGCTGAAAAATCAACGAAACCATCATCATTAATTATCTCTCTCGGCATCAATCAAAAACTGACAATATCGTCAAAACACAAGCATAACAACAAGCCGAACCTCAAAAGTGAAGTGTCAAATTTGCATCGCAAAATGGTAAAGGTCGAATCAAGCCGACCAACAATACCAAACAAAACGAAATATAAACATTTTCCGAAATCAATTACGTGGACATATATTTTCCATTGCTCCGACGTAACCTGAGCTCTTGTAATTAATTAAACAAAGAAAGTTCAAGTTAAGATTAATTTTTAACAGGGATTCGCCTCGCTCTGAACAAACAAGACGAGACATAACGTGCTCGTGACATAACGAAAGTTGCGCCCACAATCGGTTTTAAACCTTTATTTCCACGTCCTAACAATGTACGCACAACAAAATATTGCAAATCCAAATGCAAATTGCGCGGGTAATTAGCTTCGACGCTCTTATCAATTGTTTCGACCTGCTGTCAAACGCGTGTCCAAATAGAAAGCAATCCTTTCGTGTCTTTCTCCCGTGCGGCGCGACGCTTTCTTCGCGGTCCTTCCTCGTCGTCCTCGTGATTAATTCTCTTCGCTTCGCCAGTCGCCATAACCCAGAATTTGACATCATTTGTCAACGAATTTCATTTTTCATTCGCGCGCCGAGCGCAAGTCCGGACCGTTCGCTTTCGCACTCGCTCGCGCCGCAATTATCTTAATGCGATCGCCGAACGGCGACAATGGCGACCGGCGAAGGATATTAGAAACGCGTCGTGCAACAACGAACAGATTAGAGATCAATTTGCTTATCGCGAATTTAATGAATGGGCGAGCATCGGAAACATCCGAGAGCGATCGTGCAGTTTGCCGATGCAACGGTTTGACATGGAAATGCTTCATTTCGAGCGGTTATCTCCTAGAAATCTGGACGAACGCTGCCACTTTCGACGCTCGACGTATTCCAAACAAAGACACGCCGAAGCGAATTGGGTTAAATATAATTGGACGGCGATGCGATCGAAAAATTTGAATGTGTGCAGCCAAACAAACAATATCTCTGGACGATCTAATTGCACGCATATCTGGTTGCATAATCTGCTCGGCAGGTAGGTAATCTAATTGGTATCTGCATCGAGACATTAAAATGTTAATTGATGGAGTTTTAATTGAAGTCTTAATTGAGCCAATCACAATTAAAACCTCCGCGGAAGGTAATTGTGACTTCCTACGGAGTTTTCATCCTTCACGGAAGTTTAACTCTTCGGTTGATCGTGTTTTTGGCGTTATCTTGAATGTTCATCTCCAATGCTCTCTAATGCTTATCGAGTCCGAGCTCGATTAAGCATAATGAAGAGATAAAAGATGAGGAATTGAATGAATGCTAGTTCGCGGGTACCAAAATTACAATCTACTAAACTGACTTAGGCATAAACGTTTGTTACCAAAGCATCAATAGTGATTGATTCTGAATTCCAATTACAGCCAGTCGTGGCTGTGACGCGAAGTGTCCCAGTTTTCCGAACGAAATAAAATGTTATTTTCAATTTTAAATTTTTCGAGGCGCACGCACAGTCATAACAAGAAGTAATTAAGTTTGTGTCTGGTATCGAGACGTTCGTCTTTTTTTCAAATAAACGATAAGTACGTGTTAACTAATGTAAACCTTCTGGTGAGTACTTAAACGACTTAAGTACAGTCGTGTATCACTGGCATTAGGAGAGCTTTTAACTATTGCGCAATTGTTGCTTTTCGCATGTAATCCGCGGACGTGCCGTCGTGCCGCCAATGAATAACACTGCTCGTGATGAATAAACAACTTCTTAAGATCGCCGACCGTATTGGTATCAATCTTTCTAGCTCCGCGGACACATATAAGTCGATCGGGCATGCGCGCATTGAAATATTTCATGTGCGTGCGAAGTGGCGACTGGCACAAAGTAGAAAATCTGTTAAGTATTGATTTGTTGCTGTTATTTAGCAGTTTAATTGTGAATACTAATCAGGCGCGCCGACGACGCCGCATTAAAATATTC